>AYEL01092344.1:0-58250 GCA_000484575.1 Olivierus martensii | reverse complement strand
TTTACAGCTTTCACACTGATACTTCTTTAGAGCTGAATGAACAGCATATCCTGCAATATAAACAAGAACAGGTAACTGTTCCTTTTCATTTTCAATGTCATCATCACTCATCTCAACATTGAACAAAAGTTTCCAATCAGTTGGCAAAATTTTAAAATCATTATCACAAAAATTATCAACTATTTAATGTCACCCTATCTTTTAGATTTGAGCTGCAATGGTAACAAATTTTGTAAGCGTATTTTTTTTTCACATTCTATAACTTGACGCAAAGTAACATGATAAACTGAACCACATAACCTTCTATAATGCCCAAAACGTGCTTCTAGAAGATCTGTCTGCACCTTTCCCGGTAGAAAATAATTCAATCCTAGCTTTTCAAAACAATAGTTTGCAATTTCTACTATTGCATAGGTTGAGTTCTTTAAAGCAGTTCAAGTTTCTTGTGATAAACAGCTCATTGATTTATTTTGACTGTGTTTCCATCTGTTTAACCAATCAATAAATTTATTTAAATATTCGATGTTATTATTATTTCTGGTTAATGGCATTTGATTTGGGTCATTTAATCTTTGTCCTTTTAGAGGTGTTTTTACATTTACAATTTTCCACCATGTTAGAATGATGTGCAAAAATTCTGCTGTATCAGCATAATGGGAAATATTGTGTTTTGGACCTAGCACTTTCAGGCTGTTTAAAACATGTTCATTAAATACTTGCAAAACCAACTTAACATTTTGTCGTTCCAATGTTGAAGGATTTAATGCTTTCAATGTCAGTCCATAACCAACCTTTACAATCTTTTCTGCTTCATAATCATGCAATTTTCTTAAAGAAGAAAATGAAGCAATGTGAATGATGTCATCAGATAAATCAAATGTGGGGAAATGAAATACACATTTCAAAACTTTTTGATTTAACCAGTTGTTTCGGATTGATTTTAACAAATGTACAACATCTATCACAAAAAAGGGGACTTAATGGATCAGAAGGATGGGGATGAACAATGTTAAGCTGTGGTGGTGATAAGAAAAGTGACATACACTTCCGGTTGATAGAATTATTATCGCTGGCAACAACAACAACATAAAACCCAATTTTTTCTAGTCCCAAAATAATCTTTTTCAAAATATCATGTAGTTCTGCAGCAGTTATATTCTTTGTTGATAAAATGTGTATTACCTCTTTAAATGGAGAGAGTAAACTTTGTACCATGAACACATACGCACTTGTGGCACATTCAGTACTATTAAAGCTTTTCCCTAATATATTTACCACCTTTGTAATCATAAAACGGTTTTATATGTATCTCATCCATCATTAAAGTTATATGGCGTTCTTTAGGTTCCAAATAGGGAAATCTTTGCTTAATGTAGTAAAGAAATCCATTTTCTGTGGTTTCTGTTGTTATGTTTGAAGTATTTGAACAAAGTCTTTGTACTTGGATGTGGAAGGAATATGTAATCAGCCTCATACAAAAATTTGTATGCAGAAGGAGATATGGAAAATAAAAGGGAAGAAGTTACCAATGTCTCTGGATTATAACGAACAGAATTTTTCTTACGGTTGAAAAAATTTAACTTGAATATTCTTGAAAATGTTTTTTTGTTGGGAGCAAATTTCACATTCCACAGACTGCAAAATATTCTGCACCAATGATATTGCAGTGAACAACTTTTTACCCTTGGTATTTGTGTTTAACATTGAGATATCCTCTAAAATTTGAATGACATTATTATAATTATCAACGTGCTTTGCAAAAGAGTAATTTTCTATTCCTCCAATATATGTTCTTAAATTTAATGCATTATTCACCACTACAGAATATATTATTTGTGGAACTGGATATATTTCAATATATAAAAAATTAATTGATAAAGAATCTTGAAATATCATCCATTTATCTGGTAAGCCATGAATATCAACACAATGTTTAAGTTCATGAAGACAGTGAAACTCACGACTGGATATTCCTGATGACTGCGAATGCTGTCCTCTTCTGCTTTTTTTACAGCTTCATCTTCTTGACGCATTCTCTTCTTCCTAGGGCTTTCCCTTTCAAGTAATTGATTTTGAAAAATAAACAGGGCACCCAGGAAACTGAGATGGAACTGCTGTATGTTTGAACTTTGGTTTTTTCAGAGATGCTGTTATCATTTTTCCATTTTTTTGATCAAACTGAGAAACTTCAGTCAAAATCTCTCCTTTTTTAAAATGCAATTCACAAACCTAATTAAGAATAAGACAGCAATTACAATTACTAGATACAAATTAAAAAAGTGTTTTTTGAAAAGTACACAAATGTGTTTATTGTGACTAAATGAAAACAACATAATTAAATGTAAAAGTAAAAAAAATCTACATGATAAGATTTGAAGCAATTTCTCTTTTTTGTGAGACAAATATACTTCACATTTTTCACAGAAAATCCTGCTTCTCCCTTTACAACCTTTCTGCTTGCAAGCTGGAGCATCTTTCAAATCCTTTGGTATTGGCCAGTGGGATGAATAATCAAACCGTGCATCAACTGAAATTAGTGATGAAGAGAGTTATTTTACTCTTTTTTCTGCAGAATAATGTTTTTTGCATTTTGTTGAGAGTGACTCCTTGATCTCCCTACCTTCTTGTTTTGAATTTTTGCCATTTTGATCAATCCTAGACTTATTTCATTTCTGAAATGCAAGAGATCCCTTCGAGTCTTCCTTTTTTTCAATATAAATAAAAATAAGGGCACCAGACCCTGTCAATACGTTATTGACAACGGAGTTGTAGCAGGTCTTCGGCCTGTCAAATACGTTATTGACACCGGAGTGCAAAGAGTTAATGGGTCGCCTGCACGCCGATATATTTTTTCAGCCAAAGTATTTATTGAATGGGGTCGCTATAAGAATTAGGCTGGTTAGAAACAAACCCGAATTTTATCTATTGACCTTATCCGACAAGCAGTTCACCACTCGCATATCGTATGCTTCTATATTTTTACAAAAGATTGTTCCCAGTCCGTCTTCAATCATAGCCCACGAAAAAGCATTAGCTCTGGCACCGGCATAGTATCCTATAAAGAGATTCTTTTGTAAAAGAATTACAGTTCCTAGTGGAGTTAATTCTTTGACTCAGGATAATTTGTTCACTGGTCAATTGCCTATAAGAATAATTGTCGGGATGCTGACTCAAGAAGCATTTAGTGGAAGTTTCAAGACTAACCCTTTCAATTTTAAACATTTTGATTTGGATTGAATATGTGTTTATGTTGTCGTGGCTGATGTTAAAGTTAATGACAAGAAGATGGTTAAATAACAATTTTATTTGGTCAGTAAGAAGAACGTCATACATGAACGGCTGTACATGAAGGACGACTGAGTCTCCCGCTCGCGTCTATCTCCCGACTCGGGGAAAACGTTGGCAAAATAAACATCGAGAGGTACCAGAAAGGGGTTTTGGGAGAAGGTCAGTCCGAAAGGAAGAAATTATAGAAGCAGCAGTGACAGTGAGACGCTTTTCGTCTCATTCCCCTCCCTCTAAGTTTAGCCGGGAGTGGCCGACATGCGTTCAAAATAAAGCTTAAGCCTAGATGAATGGCAAGATATGACGTCAGGAAAAACGGGCTTATGAGTCCGCACCATACGTTTTAGTCGATAAGTTTCAAGTCCAATTTTTTTGTCGACTACATAAGAGCCGTCCCATTTCGGTGAAAATTTACTAGCTGATGGATGCGTGTCAGTAATCCTAAACAAGACAGTATCATGAATATCAAAATTTCACGCTTCGTGTTTCGAGTCATACTGACATTTGCGATCCGACTGGAAAGCTTTCGATCGTCTGACAGCTTCTTCCCGGATTTCCTTGAGCGTTAACCCATTCGGGAGATTACGTCCAAAGTGAAGCGTTTCCGGTGCATAGCCAGTTGCGGTATGTGGCATGCAATTGTAATTGTGGAGGACTGGTCCTACTGCTGAAGACCAACGGATTTTTGGCTTGTCCCTCAGGTATAAAGATATTTGACGGGCTGTTGTTCCATTTCTTCTTTCACACAGACCATTTGCTTAGGATGGTACGTAGAAGTATAGGCGATAGTAATATAGTAGTCAGTACAGAACTTTTGGAATCGTTTTGATCGGAAATTTGTGCCATTGTCTACTATTAGACGTTTCGGGGGTCCGGATTCTTTGATCGCCCTTTGGAGAACATTTATTACAGCCCCTGCATTGTTTGCTCTAGTAGGGAGAGCCCATACATAGCGGCTGTGGTGATCCACTACGAGTTGTACATATTTGGCTGCAGTAAGTCGGGCATCGTTGCCGATGATTACGTTGTCCATTGCCCAGAGATCATTTGGTGTAGCTGGAGTCTCAATAGGCTGTAGCTTCCCGAGAGTTGGGCGATTCAGCGGTTTCATTATCTGACAGGTGTGACACGTGCGAACATAATCTTGAACATCTGTCCATGACGGCCACCAGTACCAACGCCACCTAGAGAGAAGGCCTTTGCACGAAATTTAACATCGTGACGTCATCACTGATGGTTTTTTATATCATTTTTGTGTTCTTTGATATGTGTTTTTAAGGACCTAACAGTTGATCCAAATATATTTCATTTTTTATCAAGTCCTTATTTTTTAAAGGTATTTTATAAACACCCGATCTATGCCCCATATTGATCATTGGTTTGTCATTATGCAACAAACTTAAAACTACATTTTTCCCTTTAAAAAGTAACTTCTTATTAGTAAGTTTCTCAATATATCTACTGCAATTTCTTACTGGAGTCAAATATTCTATCTTCTTAAAATATTGCTTTCTCTATTCTGTGACTTAAGTGTTTTAGGCAAATTCAAACTTTGTTTAACTTTATTGGATAGATTCAATAATCTTCTAGAAGAGAAACCGTATCTTACATTTTCCTTTAAAATTAAATCCAATTCCTGGTTTTGTTTCAATTTATTAGAGCAGTATGCAAATGCTCTTCTAAACAATGCTCTAAACACTGCTTGCTTATAACTAACTGGAACATGGGAGTGATTTGATATAAATATTGCTCTGTATGTCTGCTTTCTGTAAACACTTGACATATTCAGCATTCACAACTTTAACGTTTATGTCCAAAAAGTGAGCATTACTCTCACTGATCTGATCTACATCGTCAAACCAAGGTTGTCATTAGATAATGCATCTTTGAATAAGTTTTCTTTTCTTTCACCTTCTGTGACTATATGTAGCATACAAAACAACTTAAACTCTTTCCTTAACGACTGTAGAGCATTTTTTCTTTATCTAATGACAAGTTCAGCCAAAATCCCTGCTAGAGGACTTCCTATGCACACACACCTTTCCTCTGAAGGTAATATTTTTTATTAAAGGTAAAGTATGAGGAATGACAAACTAAATCACAAATTTCTCTCAACAAATCTGACGGAACATCATTAGGCGATAAATATTGTATAAAGAACATGGTTGCAGCATCAATATTTATTGAAGGAAATAAACTGTCGAAATCCAAGACAGCAAACCGTTCTTCCGAGAATGGACCAGATTCCAAAAGAGTCACGGAAGGTGGAGGAAAAGAAAATTTATTCAATGATGCTTTATGTAATGACAACCTTGGTTCAGCGTAGACCAGGCCAATGAGAGTACCAGAAACGTTAATAAAATACTTTATTAACATTTCTGTTAATAAAGTATTTTATCCTGTTTAGAGCTTTGTTTTTTTGTGTGTATTTTTGGGAGTATAACAGGATGGCTTTAAAGTTCTTAAATAGAAACATTTCTATTGAACTTCTATTTCTTTCTTCTTTTCTACTATTTTTTTTATTCCTATGTCTTTTAGACAATATTGTTAAGACTATTAATGTTGAACATTTAAGTGATGTATCTATTAGTGCCATGCATTGACTTCTGTCTGATCCAGGCCAAATATTATCTTGAGCTTTCATCAAAAATTGATGATTATAATTTATTCAAGAATGGAAAAATATAAACAAAACCATTCAATAATTCTTTAAATCTTAATTATTTTTTTCATTTATTTAAGTTTAGTAATTTTAAATAAATTTTATTGTATAGATCAATGACCTCAAACTTGCAGTCTGTGAGTCATATGAGGCCTGACATATCTTTTTTTGTGGTCTCTGTTGCATTTATTATAATCAAAAAAGGATGTAAAAGATATTCAGAAAAAGCAACAAGCAATTTTTCGTAAAATATTTGTGAATTACTTTAAAATCATTCATAAGTCAGCATTTACTTAGGGGATTACGCAATTCAAATAACCCTAACTCCTCAAATTTCCTCTAGCAATTTATTTTTGAAATTACCTGGATCATGGGAGTGATTTGGTATAAATATTGCTCTGTATGTCTGCTTTCAGAACTGTCAATTTAATAATTATTAAATTGACAGTTATTTCAAAAATAAATTGCTAGGGGAAATTTGGCTTATTAGTTATTAAAAATCATTATCATTAGGTGCCATTTTTCATTATCTTTAAAAGTCATCTGTTATAGATTGATCCAAGACAGAGAAAAATGGTAATCTTTTGTTCATATGATAAGTAAAAATATTTGTCTACTAGCAGTCAAAAAACTTTAATCAGAAACGTTTTCATCACACTTGGTGCCTTTCTCAGCTGCTACAAAAAATCATTATCATTAGGTGCCATTTTTCATTATCTTTAAAAGTCATCTGTTATAGATTACCATTTTTCTCTGTCTTGGATTAATCTTTTGTTCATATGATAAGTAAAAATATTTGTCTACTAGCAGTCAAAAAACTTTAATCAGAAACGTTTTCATCACACTTGGTGCCTTTCTCAGCTGCTACAAAGCTGAGGAAGGTGCCAAGTGCATTGAAAATGTTTCTGATTAAAGTTTTTTGACTGCTAAAGGGCTTTGAGTTTTAATTTTTGGTTTGTGTTTTGTGCAGTCTTGTTGAACTTTTGTTATTTGTCCACTGCTTCAGGTCTTGAATCCATTCTTCTCTTGGTCTTTCTCTTAATTTTTTATTGTCTTTAGTAACTTCTTCCATTAACTCATTTATTGCTAGAAGCTACAGAATAACAAAGCACATGCTTACTGGCAAATGTATTATCTAATTGATATTCATAAATCTATTAAAATTCATATATCTCTTATTTTTCATCAAAAAATTAAAAATATTTACCTTTATTAATACTATAATCATTGGCAAAAAGTCTGTTATGCATGCCTTAGTGTCAAGCTTATTTTTAATAAAGTCGTAATTTTGCATATATTTATATTGTCGTGGCTGATGTTAAAGTCAATGACAAGAAGATGGTTAAACAACAACAATTTTATTCGGTCAGTAAGAAGAACGTCATACATGAACGGCTGTAAGGACGACTGAGACTCTCCCGCTCGCGTCTATCTCCCGACTCGGGGAAAGCGTTGGAAAAACAAACATCGAGAGGTACCAGAAAGGGGTTTTGGGAGAAGGTCAGTCCGAAAGGAAGAAATTATAGAAGCAACAGATGACAATGAGACGCTTTTCGTCTCATTCCCCTCCCTCTAAGTTTAGCCGGGAGTGGCCGATATGCGTTCAAAATAAAGCTTAAGCCTAGATGAATGGCAAGATATGACGTCAGGAAAAACGGGCTTATGAGTCCGCACCATACGTTTTAGTCGATAAGTTTCAAGTCCAATTTTTTTGTCGACTACATAAGGGCCGTCCCATTTTGGTGAAAATTTACTAGCTGGTGGATGCATGTCAGGAATCCTAACCAAGACAGTGTCATGAATGTCAAAATTTGACGCTTCGTGTTTCGAGTCATACTGACATTTGCGATCCAACTGGAAAGCTTTCGATCGTCTGACAGCTTCTTCCCGGATTTCCTTGAGCGTTAACCCATTCGGGAGATTACGTCCAAAGTGAAGCGTTTCCGGTGCATAGCCAGTTGCGGTATGTGGCATGCAATTGTAATTGTGGAGGACTGGTCCTACTGCTGAAGACCAACGGATTTTTGGCTTGTCCCTCAGGTATAAAGATATTTGATGGGCTATTGTTCCATTTGTTCTTTCACACAGACCATTTGCTTGAGGATGGTACGTAGAAGTATAGGCGATAGTAATATGGTAGTCAGTACAGAACTTTTGGAATCGTTTTGATCGGAAATTTGTGCCATTGTCTACTATTAGACATTTCGGGGGTCCGGATTCTTTGATCGCCCTTTGGAGGGCACTTATTACAGCCCCTGCATTGTTTGCTCTAGTAGGGAGAGCCCATACGTAGCGGCTGTGGTGATCCACTACGAGTTGTACATATTTGGCTGCAGTAAGTCGGGCATCGTTGCCGATGATTACGGTTCCATTGCCCAGAGATCATTTGTTATAGCGGGAGTCTCAATAGGCTGTAGCCTCCCGAGAGTTGGGCGATTCAGCGGTTTCACTACCTGACAGGTGTGACACGTGCGAACATAATCTTGAACATCTCTTGTCCATGATGGCCACCAGTACTCAGTGGCCACAAGCCGCTTTGTGCGATTTTTCCCAGGGTGGCCCCGGCCATCATGCGTCTCTGTCAGGACATTGTGTACAAGTGATGGTGGAACAACTAATTTATCTGTGCCTTGTATATGAACATAAGTCATCCCGTTCACCACGTTTGTCGGCATATGTATATTGTAAGACTGGATTTCATCAGCGACATCGCTGTACTCCTCCATAGTAAAATAAACCGGATTACGTGAGAGTGCATCCGCAGCTTGGTTGACAGTCCCCGGGCGATAATGTGGTGTGTAATCATATGTTGACAGTTCAAGAGACCAGCGGAAGAGACGATGTTTCTCGTCTTTGGTGTTAAACAGATACTGTAATGCCGAACAGTCAGTATGTAGATCGAAGTGGTTTCCCTCAAGATACACACGAAAGTGTCGGACCGCCTGTACAACAGCCAAGCACTCGCGTTCTGAGGCCGAGTATCTAGCCTCTATATCCGAGAGTTTACGTGAATAGTAACCAATTACATGTTCCTTGCCCTCTTCGTTGATCTGGGATAATATGGCACCTGTACCAATAGCTGATGCATCCGTTTGCAACTGGCAAGAGCGAGCTGGATCAAATGAGGAGAGGACTGGGTCACTGCTCAAAGCCCATTTAAGTTCAGTAAATGCCCTTTCGTGATCGGTAGTCCATACAAAGGGCTCACCTTTACGGGTCAGGTTGTAAAGAGGTGCAGCAATCTTACTATAGTCCTTAACAAAGTTACGATAGTAGTTTGCGAGACCAGCAAACTGCTGTACTTGTTTTTGATTGCGTGGCGTAGGAAACTCCATGACTGCCCGGACCTTGTCCGGTAATGGCTTAATTTTCCGATGGGATACCACATGACCCAACAGTTCAATTTCCCTAGCAAAAAACTTGCATTTTTCCCGTTTCAGCCGGAGATTCGCTGATGCTAAGGCGTCAAGCACCTCCGTAAGGAGATAATCTTGTTCATCCCAATCATTTGTATAGATAACAATATCGTCGAGATAATTGTCAACCCCGCATCCAATAAAGGGACGTAAAACCTTTCGAAGGATGCGCTGGAAGGTAGATGGGGCGTTTTTTAAGCCGAACGGCATCACTAAAAATTCATATTGACCTTCGGAAGTTACAAATGATGTCTTTTCAATACTATCTTGATGCATAGGCACTTGCCAGTAACCAGCAGCCAAATCGAGCACAGAATAAATGCGTTTGTGTGCCACGCGGTGCAGTAGATCTTCAATATGTGGCAACGGCGTATGCTCGTCGACTGTAACCATGTTGAGTTTACGATAATCCACACAAAAACGCTTAGTTCCATCCTTCTTCCGAACCAAGGTCACCGGAAAAGCCCATGGGGAGATAGATTCCCGTATAACACCAGCTTTGAGCATCTCGTCCACATGTTGACGTATAATGTCATTCATGGCCGTTGACTGCTGGTACGGGCGTAGACTAATCGGGGCAGTACCTTCCCGTAGCCTGATATGGTGGCGGTCGATCGAGATGCGACCGATATCGCCTTTATCCCTGGCAAAAATAGCATGATCGATCGCAGATGATGTTCGTTTTTCTCCCAACGATGCACGGACAAAGTTGACATTTTCCTCACGCCCATACATACTTTGAACTAAGCTAAGCGTCGTAAGATTAGCTTTGACATTGTACTTAGCGGCATCTTTAGTGCCAACCAAAAGGTCGTGAAAAAAGTCATCAAATACATGTATTGCTATTCTATGAGTCATAAGTCCAATGCCGAGATCAACAAATGCGCGGTCCGCACTCCTAGTTTGGCCACCTATATGATTAACTTTTATTGACGCCCTTGAATCTATTCTAACATTAAGTCGATTTGCCAAGGATGTTGACATTATTGTAAGTGTGCTGCCTGTATCTAAGAATGCATGCACACGGTGGCCATTGACAAAGGCGTCAAAGAATATGAATTTTAGTTGTGATGCGGGCCGCTCAGTGAGTTTAAAGTCTCACTGATAGAGTTATCAATGGAAGTTGCTTGCGATTCGCTATTACCCGTTGACCGGTGAGGACATTCACGGTGCCAGTGGTAAGCAGATATGCCCCTACGTTTACAGAACTTGCAAGGATTTGTTGGTCTCTGAGACCCTTCATTCCCGTTCATCCGACTCTCACCAACCCAATCCGAAAGGTGGGCAATATTGATATTCTCTTTGTGTTCCCGAGACCTGAATCGTAATTCCTTTCGAGTATTTTCTATTGTTAATGCAATGCGTAACCATTCGTCGAATGTTTCCGGGTTGGCAGTATATAATGTTGTCCTGTATGGGACAGGCATCCCAGCAGTAAGGAGTGCTAGGGCTGTTTTCAGCGGTATTTCGGCCAATCGTAATAGTCGCATCTTCTCCTGGGCATATGTTCGCACTTCCTCGGTCGGCAACATCTGCCTCTGCTCGGCCTCTACCCCAGGGGGGACTATAGCCGTGCCATAACGTGCCAAGAACCTTTCCCGAGCGTCAGACCAGATCTTAATCTTCGGTCTAGCGATCTCTTCGGCATACCAAACCAATGCGTCACTCGAAACATAAGAACCCAGGGCTTGAACTCTCTGACGATCGTCCAACTCGGACGATAGCAGTTCAAATACGTCAAGCCAAGCGTCTGCCTTCATTGTCAACCGTCCATTGAACCGTTCGATAACTGACCCCCTAATGAAACGATAGAGCCGCTGATCATCATCCTTAGCCACATTCAACCCCCCATCTTTATCATTTCGGGAGTGGCTACTCGGTGTGTTAGCGCCTGTTTCAGCCAGTTCCCCCACTTCGATTGTCGGCCCCCATACGGGGGACTCGGAATCCGTAGCTCGATTGATTAATGAAGTTATTACCTGTGTTCTAGGTCGGTTTTCGATCGGTCGTTCCTTATCCTCTTCGACCGATTCTCGCAAGTTCCTGTCAGTCATTATAGGGTTGGCAGGTGTCGGCTTCGGTGGCTTGGGTTCACATGATAATTCTGAAATAGAAACAGTTCCAAACTGAAAAGGTAGTTCCAATGTATTTCGCAATCCCAATTTTTTTTACTTTCTAGTATTTGTCTAAAAGAAACATTATAATTTGCACCTGAAAGTTGACGATATTTACCAAAACGCTCCTCTAGACAATCTGTCTGTATCTTTCCTGGTAAAAAGTACTTAAAACCTAATTCATTGATGCAGTAAGAACATAACTCAAGAATTCCATATGTAGTTAGATATAAAGCACTGTGTGTTTCTTTAGAAAAACCATTTGAATGTACTTTTTCCCACTTATCTAACCAAGATAAGAACTGATTTAAAAACAAAACTTTTTCATCATCAACCCCACCTGTCAATGGCTCCATGAATTTGTCATTTTATCTGATACCTTTGAATTGTGTTTTCACGTTCATGATGTCCCACCATTTATTGATAATGCTAATAAATTCTGATGTTTCAAGGTGATGTGGTATGTCATGAATATGTCCAAAATCTTTAAGGCCTCGTGCTACATATTTATTAAATATTTTTAAAACCAATTTTACATTTTGTCGTTCCAAGTTAGCAATTGTCGTGGCTGATGTTAAAGTCAATGACAAGAAGATGGTTAAACAACAACAATTTTATTCGGTCAGTAAGAAGAACGTCATACATGAACGGCTGTAAGGACGACTGAGACTCTCCCGCTCGCGTCTATCTCCCGACTCGGGGAAAGCGTTGGAAAAACAAACATCGAGAGGTACCAGAAAGGGGTTTTGGGAGAAGGTCAGTCCGAAAGGAAGAAATTATAGAAGCAACAGATGACAATGAGACGCTTTTCGTCTCAATATAAAAATTAATATTTCAACTAGGTTGAATTCTTATATAATTTTATTATATAAAAATATATTTTTTATATTATATATATAGGAAAACCTGTGCTATGTGGCCAGCTTTCAGCAGCTGAGATTGTGGCCACAGTTAACTAAAAATTTCTTTATTAAACATTAAAGTTTAAATTACAAAATTTATGACACACTTTCACATTCTTAATTAAATCTAAGGAAAGAAATCACTAATTAATGTCTGTTTTCGGGATTTTTTTCACTTTAGAATGCTTAGCTGATAGAAGATCTAGAGCCCATCTAGCATTTATGATCAAAAAACGATTTGCTGGTCACTTAGTAGATGTTGCACACAAGGTACCGAAATTAAATATCACTGTCCATGGCCATGGAACACAGATTGCCATTTTACACAGTTTAAAAATCCTGCAATATACTTGGGCAGATATTAAGGTGCAGGTTTGCAGGTTGGCCACCAGCACAGGTTTTCCTGTATATAATATCATATTTGTATACTTATTTTTATTTTTTATATATTATTATAAATGCATTTTAGAATAAATTTATCAGAAAATATTAAAAGTTTCAAGTGTAATTTGTTAACTTTAAAAGCTCAAAGATCAAACATAGAATTAAAAGCAAAAATATATATAATATCCAAAGAATCCACAAACACTTTACGATAGTTTATGATTATATAATATCTTATAAATGTTCAGGAAATACAGTATAGAATTTATACAGTGGTACCTCGGTATACGTCCTTAATCCGTTCCAGAACCTTGGACTTATACCAAACAGATGTATACAATATGAATTTTTCCCATAAGAAATAAAGGGAAAATGATCCATTCCCATGAAAAAATCCTATTGTTATTAGCATATTATACATTCATGGGATTCTTTTACTAAAATAATTTAAACACATGCTTAATACTAAAATACATAAATACAAAAGCAATTACAGTAGATAAAATGAATGAAAGTATAACCTCGGTACCTTACTGAGAAAAGTCGAGTGCCCACTACAATGGTGTTGAGAAGGTAGGAGGAGAAGGAGATGTTATTGTTTGAAAGGAGAATCCGCTTCCAATAAGACTTTAGGAATCTGAAATTCTGGTGTTTTTTTTCCCTTTCTATTTTCTGTCTCTTTTCCCTACTTGGACCTTGTTGAGGCTCACCAGGTTTGATTTTTACTAAAAATCTGTCTAAAGAACTTAGCTTCTGCCTTCTCCTCAGGATGTTTCAGAAATACGACATTATCTGGTCATTATAGACAATGCTGTTATTACTTGTTATAATTTTTATATAAAGAATGTGTTTTTTAAGAGAACACACAACAGACTCATACAAATTATAGCACGCTAATTGGTCCTATTCCAAACAAAAGTCATATACTAAGCAAAATTTTTCACATCCAAATAGAACGTATACCAAGCTGAACTTATTCCGAAGCAGATATATACCGAGGTACCACTGTATTTATATTTGTAAACTTTATTTAATTTTTTATCTATGTTGTGCAGCTGATAGAGGCCAACTGAAAATGTGGAAAATGTTTGTCAGTAAATTATTTTATCCTGTTAAGAGCTTTAAAGTGCATACTTTCCTGATTATTAAAGCATCAAAATGATCACTGAAAGAAAAGCACTGGAAAGCAGTTTCATAAAAATTACAACCTTTTTAATAGAAAAAGGTTTTTATTTTTATGAAATAGAACATTTCAGTCAAACTAATGACCATCTTCAGCTACTATACAGAATACAGAGGACACAATACAAATCTATAAAGAATATTCTAAGATCATCATCATCATCATCATCATCATCCTGTGGTTAAGTAACTGTTGGGGCTAGTCATTGGTTCTTATTGTTGTTTTCCATTGGTTCTGGGTGCGGTGGAAGGCTTCTTGGGCACTGCATTTGCATCACTGGGTGATATTGTCCATCCAGGCTCATGGAGTCCGGCCTTGTTTGTTTTTGCAACCATGTCTGATGTGACTATGTATTTGACTATCCAGTTGTTATTTATGCGGTAGATATGCCCAAATAGCGTCAGCTTTCGCCATTGGATCAGGTCGATGACGGTGGTATGTATGTTCAAGGAGTTCCTGATTTTGTCCTGCCATTTTATTTTTTGTAGGCGGCGATAGCAACGCATCTCGAATGCCAATAGTTTCTTCTTATCGTTCTCTTTCAGTGTCCATGTTTTGGCCGTGTACAGCAGTACACTGACAAGGAGAGGGGGCGAGGTCTGGAAAACGGAATGAAATGAAATTTTATTTCTGCAAGAGTTCTTGACTAGTACTAAAACCCAGTAAAAGGCTAGAGGCCAATGGCTAGCCATTATGGAGAAAAATGACCTCGAAGAAAGACGCGACGAAAGTATACCAGTTCGTTATACTAATTAACAACGAGTTGTCGTGGCAGCGTGGTTAAGCGGCAAACTTCCATGCGGTCGGCCCGAGTTCTATTCCCGCTAGTTACATTTTTTTTTTGTTTATTCGTATTAGCAGAAATATGAATTGAAAAGGTTAAAAACAGCATTAATTAAATATATTTCATCACTGATGCATGCACGAAAATAAAATTTAAAGGAAATAACCAGACCATAAAACAGTTAATTTTATCACACCCCTATGTGATAATCATAATTAACAAGTAAAATTGAAATGTTAGCAAGAAATAAGAACCCGCTTTTTACATTAGAGTACGAGTAAAAGAAGGTTGACTGTGAGAACCCTACAATAGATCATATTAAAGTAGTTTATAAACAAACAGCATTGTATTTACTGTTAGCTGTTGACGAGTTAGCATAGATATAATATTGCAACCATCATTCAAGCAAAATAATAGACAAACAGAGTATTGCAACCATCATTCAAGCAAAATGGCAAACAGAAAAATATATTTAATTAATGCTGTTTTAACCTTTTCAATTCATATTTCTGCTAATACGAATAAACAAAAAAATAATGTAACTAGCAGGATTAGAACTTGGGCCGACCGCATGGCAGTTTGCCACTTAACCATGCTGCCACGACAACTCGTCAGGTATACTTTTGTCGCGTCTTTCTTCGAGGTCATTTTTCTCCATAATGACTAGCCATTGGCCTCTAGCCTTTTACTGAGTTTTAGTACTAGTCAAGAACTCTTACAGAAATAAATTTTCTTTTCATTCTGTTTTCCGGCCCTCGCGCCCTCTCCTTGTGAGACACATACTGATAAAATCCGCAGCTTCGTTGGGGCGGTGATCTTGCTGCACTTCCATGTGTGTTTCAGCGACGCCAGGGCTCTGGTGATTGTTTTTAATCTCCACTGAGCAGTTGTTATCCCACATGATGATGCTTCCGAGATACTCAAACTGTTCTGTATTTTCAACTGGCTGGTTGGTGATCTCAATTTGTTGTTCGATGTTGCGTGCTCCGAAGACCATTGTTTTGGTCTTGATGGTGTTGATTCGGAGCTTGCTTTTTTCGGCAGATGGTTGCAGGGTGATTACTTGGTCCTGGAGTGCTTGCAGATCTTCATTCATGAGATTGATGATGTCAGCGAATTGGAGGTTGCTGATGATGCTGCCCTGGATGGTGACTCCGAGGTTGAGCTTAATGACATTGTCCGTTGCACGTTCCAGATAGGTGATAAACAGGAGCGGTGATAGTGAGTCTCCTTAGTGGTTACTGATCAGCATCTTGAACCATGTCCCAATGTCATTTCTGGTCTTGACAGCAAGCCTGGTGTTCTCATAGATGTTTTGCACAAGTTAACAACTTTCCTGTCAACTCCAAAGGAAGTGTGTACTGCCCAGATCTGCTATTGAATGCTTTCTGGAAGTTGATAAAGCAGTTTTACATCTTCTTACCTTTCTGCTTTGCTTTTTTGGCAAGTAATCAGACCAATAGGATTTGTTGCACTGTACCGCGTCTTTATGGAAGCCCGTTTTTTTCTTCAGCCAGGTATGGTTCCAGCTGGTGTTAGTCTTTGCAGGAGGATGATCAAGAAGACTTTCTCCAAGTGGCTGATTAATGATATTGTTCTGTAGTTTTTGCATCTAGCCAAATCTCCCTTTTTCGATATGGGTACTAGGATGATTTTTTCCCAATTTGTTGGAATTTTTTTTTCAAGCCGGATCTTTTGACAGAGTTCGTGCAAGCTTGCTGTTAGTTTGGGTCCATCGGCTTTGATCATTTCTGCTGTTACTTCGTCAAATCCGAGACTCTTTTGTTGCTTCAGTATTCTGGTCGTTGCTTCAACTTCGGAATGGAGGATGTGTGGACAAGGGTACTCGTTGGCTGGTGCTGTTATTTCCTTCAGTTCTATGTCAGTTGCTTGTGATTGGTTGTCATTGGTCCTGTTGTGTAGTGTGCTGCAGTACTTGGTCCACTGGTTTGAAATTGCCGTTTTTATTTCTAGGAACTTGCCGGCATCGTTTTTGAGGATGTTCAGCTTCGGTGTGAAGGGCTTTCTCAGCATTTTGATCAGATTGTAGGCTTAGTGAGTTTTGCCTGTTTTGAAACTGTTTTTGGCAGCTTTGCCATTGTTCATTGAGCCAGTTTTCCTTATCTTCCTTGGCCAATTTTTTCACATAGATGCAGTGGGCTTTGTAGATGTTATTTTCTTCAGAGATTTACTTTTTGAACTTCCATTTTCGTTTTTCATTTGCCACTTTCAGGGTGTTTTCTGTGATCCATGGTTTCCTCAGTTTCTTCGTGACTGCCAAAGATGACTTGACGGCTGTTTTGATCGCGGATTCCAAGATGGAAGCATGCTCGTCTAAGCTTATTGTTGGAATAATTTTTCAACTGTTCATTTAAGTTCTAAGAACATAAAAATTAAAAAAAAATTTTTAATAAAAATGTTTAAAAAGAGAAAAAAAAATTTTTTCTTTTTTAAACATTGGAAAACGTGCACTTCTATGGTAACAGATGACAGATTAATCATCAAATATAGAAAGCCTAGTAATATTAAAGATAAAAATTTTAAATATTTTTAATTATTCTGTATTTCCAAGTGGATGAGAGATTCTCTCATGGGTGATCAATGATAACATTTTTTGAATAGGATCTTTTTAAGATTTGTGATGCTTCCTCAATCATCCCTTCCTGAGGGATATCACAGAATTGTATGATATTTGCCATATCCCATTCTATATGATGTTATGCTCATAAGCTTTCCTAGCTAGCGATGTTTTTACCTCATCTGATTTCAAATCTCTTTTGTGCTAAGCCTAACTTCTCTTTTAAGATTCCTCTTACTTTGGCCAATGTATTCTTCTTTTCTATTGAAGAATACCAAAGAACCAACCCAATAGAAAAGAAGAATACTTTGGCCAATGTATTCTTTTCTATTGAAGAATACCAAAGAACCCCGAGGTCTTAAAAATATCTTTTCATTAGGGTTCAAGGAAAATTATGTATTTTTGTATATATCAAATAATTATATTTTGTTGTCCAAATATCATAACAACAACAGTGATGTTTCTACTTTTGAAGATGAATTTGACCATTTTTTAATATTTGTAAAAGAAAATGAGGACACAATAAAAACCACACCAGACATCTATCAAGCCACCAAAGAAATGTCTTGCACATTTCCAAATGTTGAAATAATATTGAAAATTTTTTAACAATTCCCTTATCTAATGCATCAGGAAAAAGAGCATTTTCTGTTTTAAAGTGTGTAAAAAATTATTTAAGGAACACTATGGGAAAAGAAAGATTAAATAATATGGCCATTCTATATATATAGCAGGAAATTTTAAACCGAATTGACCCTGCCAAAATAATTGATGAATTTGCAAAAAATAAAGCAAGATGGAAATTTGTGTAAAAAATATATTTAATGTATTATAGTATGAAATTTTTTATTACTTTTCTTTTGTTAATAACTTAATGAGAGTTTTCTTGAAACTTTTTTTTTCTAACTTGAGTTTGAGGGTCCCAAAATTTTTATCGCTTGGGGCCCCGACTTGACTTGACGCCACTGGGTCTACATTAGATAGAGGAACGACTTAGACACCTGACTTACTGTGTTCTAGGAGTTTGTTTTTTTTGTTGCAGAGATAGTTGAAAATAGTAGATTGTCTTTGGGCCACAACTTGATGTTTTTTGATTTGGCTAAAACTTTTTACTGTTTTAAGTTTAGCATCTGAATAAGGCAGAAACATTGTTGTATTTTGTATAGCATTAACTGGTGTATTGTTTAGATGTTGGTCATCATTGGGAAAGTGAAATTTTAAAATATCTTCATAGATTCCTTGAATGTACCTAAAAGAAAAGCTATACATAAAGCTCAGCTTGCATATAGTATTACATTTTTTGATTTTGGCTTCAGTGGTAGTACAGTGTGTAAGTACTCTTTGAAAAAGTATCTAAATTCTGACTCCTTGTAACTTTAAGGATCATTTGACCATGCTGGTATGCAGGGTCGGATTTACCTATAGGCTGACTAGGCTGCATCCTAGGGCCCCGTGATTCTAGGGGCCCCAAAACAATCAATCAGTTTTCAACTTTTATAAACTTTTAATAAGAAAAATGGGTTTTTATTATAGAAAAACCCATTTTTAGAAATAATGGAAATTTTTAGAAATTTCATTTTTTAAAGATTCCTTATAAGTTATAAGGAGCCTTTAAAATTAAACATGGTTGATTTGAATTTTTAGGGTCCCAATGCCTTCCTTGTCCTAGGTCCCCCAAAAATGCAAATCTGGCTCTGCTGGTATGATAGGAATGTATGTCAATTTTTGGAAACTCTCATTTCAAAAAATTATTATTGATATGTAGGAATATGTCCAGAATGTGTACTTTGTGAAAGCTTAGCTATTCCAATACTAGCTTTAGTCTCATCGTCAGCACTATAAAGCACTGTATTAAACTTTCCATTCTGTGGTTGAGTAATACTTATACAAGCACTTTTTAGCAGTAGATATACTAAAATATTTATTTCATTTTGCGAAGTACTTTCAGCTAACCGCCATCTTCAGCACAACTTTGAAGTTTCACTGAAGATGGCGGTTAGCCGAAAGTACTTCACAAAATGAAATAAATATTTTAGTATATCTACTGCTAAAAAGTGTTGTATAAGTCTACGAGGGTTGATCCAGAAATAAGGATCCCATCAATGTTACAAATAGACAACATTGTTTATTCTCATAGCAATATACATTGTTGGAAAGAAGACACTCTGCTCTATTTTTCGACATAATTGCCATCTTTTTCTATGCATTTTTGTAGATGGTGCTCCAATTTCTGTATCCTAATGTCGTACACTCCGCCGCCAACCCGTTGAGGAAGCGTTTCACCTCTTCTTTGACTTCATCGTCACTCCGGAAGCATTGGCCACTCAACTGTTCCTTTAACTTTGGGAACAGGTGATAATCGCTAGGTGCGAGGTCCGGACTGTACAATGGGTGGGGCATGACAGTCCACCCAAACTCCTTTTGCTGGCAAAATCATGGCCAGTGTGTTTTGGGATCGTAAGGGAATGCTGCTGATCGATTTTGTGGAACCTGGGACAACAATCAACTCAGACAGTTATTGTGCAACACTAAGAAAACTCAGGCGAGCTATCCAGAACCGCCGGCGAGGACGACTGACTGCTGGTGTAACGCTGCTTCATGACAACGCCGACCTCACATCTCCCGTCAAACCCAGGATCTTTTGACAAACTTTGGGTGGACTGTCATGCCCCACTGACCGTACAGTCCAGACCTCGCGAGCTATCCAGAACCGCCGGTGAGGACGACTGACAGCCGGTGTAATGCTGCTTCACGACAATGCCCGATCTCACGTCTCCCGTCAAACCCAGGACCTTTTGACAAACTTTGGGTGATGGCGAAAAAGATGGCGATTATGTTGAAAAATAGAGCAAAGTGTCTTCTTCCCAACAATGTACATTGCTATGAGAATAAACAATGTTGTCTATTTGTAACATTGATGGGAACCTTATTTCTGGATCAACCCTCGTAAAATTAGCCTTTGTATGTAAATTGTACAAAATAAATCTTTGTATAATATTTGAAATAATAAACGAATCATCAATATTGATACCATAAAAATTAATTACCCTAGAAACTGATTTCCCAAATAATCTGCAAAATACTTAAAAAAATCCAGAATTATAAATAATATATATTCATATTAAAAAATAAATATATTGCATACATATATATTCAAATTTTTTATTATTTATTGAAAAAGAAAAAAGAAATTTGTTTATTTGCAGCAAGAAATTATTGCAATATTTGAAATTTTAATTTGATCTTTAATTTTTATCATCAATATCTAAAATATAATAGAAATGAATCTGGGATGTTTAAAAATCTTTCAGATATTTCATCCAAAATAAAGCATCAATAATTAAACATTATTCTAAGGTTGCATATAAACTGGAGTTAGGGTCTATTTAAACAGTAGTATGAAGAGCACAACATATGAGCTGAATATTCAGGAAAATTTTTTCAACATTTTTCAATGGAATTGTTTATATTGATACTGAACTCATCCATTCCATGAATGAGTCTAGTCCAACTTACATCTCCAATGATATTTTCCTAGGATTTTTTTCGGTTACTGTTTATTATATACTCTATATGTATACTTTTTAAAACAGCCTTAGTTTTCAGTTCAGTTTATTTTGGTGTTTTAATTTTTTATTGTATTTTGTAATGGAAGACAAAAAATTGATTGAGTTAGTGAGACAAAATGTAGTTTTATATGATTTATCATATCAGCTGCTCAGTCTTGTCCCTGTCTTCCCACATGATAATATAAATGAAAAGGCCACTTCCTCAAGTTTGTGTCATGCTTGTTTCATACTCTTCGCACTACTTTATAAATAGACCCTTAATCTGCAACCCAAATTATCCAATTCCGGGTAACTGGAATTTTAATTTATTATACTGGAAATAACATTTAAAAATTTATTAAACCCAAGTTATATGTATTCTTCACATATCAGACAAAATTATAAAAATGTTGTCTATTTGTAACATTGATGGGAACCTTATTTCTGGATCAACCCTCGTATTATTTAATGAGTTTAAGCAGTTTATGTGGTTGAGACCAAGAAACAAAAAATATCATCTGTGTAGCATAGATACAGGATTATAGATGCTTTGTAAGAAGGTCAGCTTCTATCAATCTGATCAGGATTTCAGCCAGTATTCCACCCATAGGTCCTTCAATTGGATGCATCTGGCTTGCAAGTTGAATTATCATTAAATCTGAAAAAAGAATCATAATAATAGCAATTTCTCTCAGAGTACTAGTAGAAGAGATGGTAGACAAAATATGCTAGAATACAAATCTATAGAGAATTAGAGAGACATGTGGGAAGAAGGAGTAACAAAGGATATAATTTCTCAAAATCATAAGCCATAAGGAGATTATTTGATTTGTATCCTTTTTCATGGATTTTTGTTAACAAATCTTCTGACAATGTTGTGGTATTTGGATATCCTTCTATGTGTGAGATGAGTCAATTGGCCAGACGATGTTCAAAATATATAAGTGATTTTGATTTATCTACTATGGGACAAAGTGTAATTGGGTTTTTATGCATCTTCACTTAACCTAGGGCAGGTTGGGTTTGGCATCTTTTGAAGCATAAGAATGGAGGAAAATCTTTAAGTTTGCATAGTTGATTGATCTTTGCTGATAAAGTTTTGGTGAGATTTTTTTGGAAGAATTGTTGAATTAGATTTTTTTAATTAAAAGCTTCCAATTTATCATTATAAAGATTAGTTTCTATTAGCACTATTCTTTTAGTTTATTTTCCCTTCTTACTGTAATGATTTCTTCCTTTATCCAATTGACAGTTCATTTAATTCAGGCCATTTCTCTTCTATGTTCAGTTAAAAGGACCAGCTTGAAGCATAAACTGATCCTTTTATAAAAAGCTCATTGGCAAAAGAAGGAATAGGATGTGCAAAGAATCTATGAAGGATTTTAAAATCTCATCTTCCAATGAAGATCAACATCTAAACAATACTCCAGTTAATGCTATATAAAATACAACAATGTTTCTGCCTTATTCAGATGCTAAACTTAAAACAGTGAAAAGTTTTAGCCAAATCAAAAAACATCAAGTTGTGGCTCAAAGACAACCTACTACTTTCAACCATCTCTGCAACAAAAACACAAACTCCTAGAACACGATGAGTCAGATGTCTAAGTTGTTCCTCTATCTAATGTAGACTTTAATAGACAAGAAGAATACATTGGCCAAAGTAAGAGAAATATAAGAGACAAGTTGGCTGAACACAAAAGAGATTTGAAATCAAATGAGCTAAAAACTGCACTAGCTAGGAGGGATTATGAACATAATCCTCGATCTTTGCCTACGATCTTTACCTTATCCCATTCTATATATATATAGAATGGGATAAGGCAAAGATCATACAATTCTGTGATACCCCTCAGAAAGGGATGATTGAGGAAGCATTACAAATCTTAAAAAGATCCTATTCAAAAAATGTTATCAATGAGAGATTCTTTCATGGGTGATCATCTGTTTGGAAATACAGAATAATTAAAAATACAGTGGTACCTTGGTTAACTATGGCACAAGTTCAAGCAAAAGACTGGTATATTTATTTCTTAAAGAT
The DNA here is from genome assembly GCA_000484575.1 of Olivierus martensii. NCBI lineage: Eukaryota > Metazoa > Arthropoda > Arachnida > Scorpiones > Buthidae > Olivierus > Olivierus martensii. Next base: position 35,353 of record AYEL01092344.1, on the reverse strand, counting down.
CTTTCAGCTTAAAAAAGCCATCTTCAGTAAGAACAAGTAAAAGAATTACAAATGGAACAAGTATTAACTAACAATACTATTAATACTAATTATAAAGGAAGTCATCGTAAGATGCCTTATTTTAACATTATCAATGACAATGGAATAACATGTGCAAGAGATGATAAAAGTAAATTGTTAGTTTTAATAAAAAAATGAATATGATAGACATTTAGTATACTTTATTAATGAAACAATTAACCTAGATGGCTGAAGATCCAACAAATAGAACAGCCCTGAAATTAAATAGAATACTCAAACATAAAAAGATTCACTCATGATTTAAAGAATGCAATTGAATTGGCATTGAGACTACTTAGATTTTTTGGTTTCATAAAAAGATATAAAACACCGGTGACTATATGATCAATACTAGAAAAAATATGCACCAATATATTTGCTTGAAAAACAGATTGCTACTTGGTGTGTGACATATATGACAAGTCAGGAATAGGTACTCACAGCAAATAGAGAATTGATCGATATCTTATATGAAGTGGGACGATTACAAAAGGAGCTACTTGAAATATAAAATTTTGAGGCTTTATATTCTAGTATGAATTTAGCACCAGCTTGTATCAAGCTTTATAGATTTTTATTAACTTACTTATCAGACAATGAAAAAGAGCCCACTGTCTTAAGAGACTTGTGTTATATCCTTATGCATGAGTTATACTTTACCTACAATGGAATTTTTTATATGCAGAACCTAGACATACCAATCAATAGTTCCCTAGCCTTGTTATAGCCAAATTGATTATAAAAAAAATGAGCTTTCTATATTACCTTCACTGAAATATAGTCTAAAAATTTATAGGAGATATATAGATGACATTTTAATTATCAGAGAGAAGAATAGATATATGATTGATATAGAAAATGCTTTATTTGATGAAACTTTGGACTTGTTTTTAAAAAAGCAAAAGTCTAGCTGGAAACTGAATATCTAGACTTAAAAATTAAGATTCAAAAAAGGGAATATATTAAAGTTGTTTATAGTAAAGACAATTAGACATTTATCAACTTTTATTCATTAAGAATAACATCAAAAAAACCTTGGTGCTATAAAATAGCTGCTTTTAGATTGCTACTTGACAGAATTAAAATAGGTGATGAAACAAGCCATTAGCCATGAATACAGTAGTAATATGATTTATAAATTATGGGAGAAATTGAACTGTACAATAAGGAAGACAAATACCCAAAGCAAGCAAGATTATATAGATAATAGAATATATTCATTAGATATTAATGAAATTACAGTTAAATATAAGAGGTAATTAGAGACATTCTCAGGGACTAAAATAATTTTTAATAGAAGAAATACTTTGTTTAATCCAGAGGTGGGCAAAAAGCGGCCCACCCCTTTTATTCTAAAAGAAAAAATAATAATGGATATTTTGCAGTGTAAAAAAATGGATACTGTTGCTAATATACACATACACTACTGAGTTACTCCAAATTTTGATGACATAATTAACCATGAACATAATAAATTTCACCATTCACATTAAGTTAAAAATTTGTTTTTACAAAATTAATTACATAGGTACCTAATATTTTGTAACATTCTGGTGTAATAGGTTGTTAGTAATCAATCAGTTTGATAAAACATTCATGTTTTTAAAGAAAATTATCTGAATTTATTAATTTGTATGAAGAATTACTTTGTAATGTTTCTAATGAAAAAAACAGTTTCTACGGATGCTTTTGAACTCTTGGCATACAAACAAAAACTAAGAAAACAACACAAGAAAAGTATATCTTAAAAATAATATTGATACACGAACATATTCTTTGTATAAGTATCACAAAAGTGACTACACATGTTAGGAGATTGACAAGAATGTGTGCAGATAAATTGGCACAACCATTATTCTTGTCCCGTGTGATGATGAGAGGAATATGTTTGTGCAAGAATCAATCTTGCTTGAACAAGAGTAGTCATTTTATGTTAAAGTAGTTTTTATTAATTATTAATAGAATAGCTAATGTTATCATCAATAATTTCATTAATCAGTCCTATACAGCACTAAAGCAAGTGGAATATTTTTTATTGTGGCATAACGTTTTCGAACCATATGCGGTTCCTCATCAGTGCCCCACATACAAAATCATTTGCTTTAGTGCTGTATAGGACTGATTATTGCTAAAAGTAAGCAAGTTGTTATTAAATATTTCTGTCAATAATTTCATTATATAATTATGGCATCCTAATTCACCCTTAGGTACTTTTCAATTTTATATAAGGCCTGCTACATCCTGAAGTTTATCCGGCCCTCGGCAGAAAATAATTGCCCACCCCTGGTTTAATCTGTTAAGAAATAATAAAGATCTTATTGATATAAATAAAGTTCCTGATGTTTATTAGATTCCTTTTATTATAATCAAATTCAGCAGTCTGGAATTTGTATTGGTTTTACTTCAGGATCATTTGATATAAGGATTAAAAGAACACATCTATATCTTTATCTATTATGACATAGATAAAGGTGTGGTTAATACAACTTTGGCACAGAGAGCAAAAATAAGTGATTTATCAATTAAATGGAAGGATGCAAGAATTATACAAGTCAAAGAGAATCTTTTAAAAGGAAAAATAACTGAGATAATATACACATACAATAAGAGAAAAAGAAGATATTATATCAGTAAATAAGTGGACCCTAATGAGATCAGTAGTACTTGGAAATAGTGCGTAGAGACAGTTCTTTATTAAATTTACTCAGTAAAATTAATTGTTATTTTAAGTCGATATGTATTTATGTAAGTTTTTAATATATTATAAGGATTTTATTTTCTATGCTTTAATTTGATATGATATTTAAATTTTTTGTTAAATTGTTGTTTTGAACTTGGCATTATCAAGATGTTCTAGGGAAATATTCTTCAGAATTTTATTACTACAAACTGAAGTGGGTTATTAAAACTAACTGTATTTTACTTACAGCTCTATTACAGGATCCAAATTTTTCTTCTATAACATTTTTGGTCTTTTCTTCAGTTATAGAAGAAAAATTTGGATCCTGTAATAGAGCTGTAAGTAAAATATAGTTAATTCTAAAAAAGACAAGAGTTCTAATACTAGTAGTTATTAAAACTGAAAACATTTCTGCATCTTTGTAATCATTGTTTTTTTTATTGTAAAAACATACACCTGTCTTAGTGCTATGGTTAATATTTAGCATGTATATTAGTTTATGACATTTAAAAGTTTATGTTACTTGATTTATTTATGTTTATTGCTGTATTTATTTTAAGTATAATTAACAAGTATAATATTTTCCATGTAGTGTTATATCCGTTTCAATTAGGGAACAATATGATGTCATAATGTTGTGTAGGTGCAATTACCATAGTCTGTCTATCCCTGGCAAGTTTTTATTCAAATTTTTGTCAAAAAATTATTTTTTCAATTTATGCAAAATTCAGGTAATGTAAAAAATTTCTGTCTCAATTTTTTGCATAAACCAAGATATACCTATAATATTATAGGTATATCTTGGTTTATGCAAAAAGCAAGAAAAAAATTCATGCTTAATATCAATATTGTTTAAGCAAGAAAAAAATTCTTGCTTAATATCAATATTGATATTAAGCAAGAATTTTTTTCTTAAAAGTTCCTTGCATATAATATTTTTTATTCAATATCTGGAAAATATTAATTGTAAATTTTAAGTTATGCAAATATCAAATAAACAGTACACAACAATACTATTTAGGAATAAAATTCGTTAATTGAAAATATTTCCTATTACTATACGTGTTCATCATCATCAGCCATTTTAAAAACCAATTTAAATAAATTCAAATTAAATTCTTAGTTTTCCAAAGTAGTCTAAACTGTCAAAATGAATATTCAAAAAATTTTTACACATTTACAAAATACTATATAGAATAAAGTAAAATAAAAACAGTAACATTATATATATAAATATACAAAAACATATTTTTGAATCTACACCAATCATTTTCTTTTTAAAGAATTATTTGGTGTAAGTTCTTTCTTCTGGATATATAATTAATTTCTCTATACTATTAGGAAGGATTCTTCTATATGTTGATCACATTATCTGTGTTTCTGAATTCTATGTCTAAATAATGCTATTATATACTGTTTATTTAAATATACATAACAAGGTACATTTATTTATAAAATAGCAAAATGTTGCATTCAATGAATTAATATATGAATTCAATACTAAATGCAATTTTAATAAATAAAAATTTGCACAAAATACAGAAAAAATGGTACATGAATAGCTCATAAAATGTATAATCTTACAAAGAATAATTAAGAATATATTGCAATTATTTTAATTCTTCTTACATTTTGTCATAATAAAGAATTATTATTATTATACCTTCCATCAATATTTTTAATAAATAAATAAATAGCTCATTGATTTTTTTAATTTGTTATTATATTTCTAATGCAATTTTTCTTATATGAAAGTGATTACTAATTTACTAATATATATTTTCAGCAAAATTTATTCTGTGTATTTTTTATCTTCAATAAACTAATTTACAAAACTTTTTGAAAATATTTTATAAAATTCAATTTTATTCTTACTTTATGCAACAGCATTCTTAATGAACAGCTTGCCGTTATTATCTAATATATGCTATTGTATTATTAAAAAATTACTTAACTAAATTCTTATTGTCGTAATCCTAGGACAACTAAAGAAAGATCTTGACTAAAACCAAAAAATTTATTCAATAAAAACTGGTTAGCAAAACTTCATGTAGGTAGTATCACACCTTTCTTACACATCTCTCAATTGATCCTTCAAATTTAGTGATTTTAAAAGACGTAAAAATATATTTCTAACTTTGAAAGGTAAATTTGAAAAATGTCTTAGGCATTATATAAAAAATTTAAAATTATTAATTTTATAAACTAGATAAATGTACTGCAAATTTTTTAGCGTTTTATTCTATACCTGAAGTGTGACTGACCTCGAAATACAGTATTGCGTAAGAAATTATCTGAACGGGTTTGATATGTCTGTTTGATTATTCATTTACCTGGAAATCCCTTCTCGGATATTTGCTTTCATTCAAGTTTTCTTTCTTCTTTTTTTTTTGCAAATACTGTACTATTATTAAAGGAAAAATTATAGATGGAGTCGAAATTAATCAAATAAGGAGAAGAGAAAAATAAAAATATATATATAAAAAAAAAATCTTTGAATGTAAAATAAACTTTTAATATCACCGATATTTTATATCTATACATAAAAAATAAAGTCATAAAAACAATTTTTTTTTCGTGTAAGCCATAAAAAATAATATTTTAAGTTATAAACTTCAAATTTAAAAACTTATCAGTCAGTAGTAAAGCAGTGATATCTTTTTCGGCTTATCAAATAGTAAAAGATAATATTTAGCATCTTGGTATTCGATAAAACAAAATTTGTGACTAACTTCCACGATAAAATTAGATATCAAAGATTACGATTTTAAACGTGAAAAAAAAATAGCGCCATCTAGCAAGAGAGCCAGACGTTTAAATACAATAGTTAAAATAATATTTAATTTTGTGACTGAGAACATTTCGAAAACAAACTAAAAGCAGATAGAAATTAATTAATTATATCAATACATTTTAAAATGCATCATTAAGAATTTTAGTAGCATTAGCTATGCAAATGAAAGAATTTGTGATGTCACAATATTACTGTGCTCGTGCGCTGCTGATACACAAGTGACGTTTAAAGGGAGTGGATGCACGTGTTTCTTCCGTTTTGTGAGAAGTTCCAGGATGGTGCAAGGTGAGTACGTTTCCTTCTTCCCGTTCGCATTAATTACGGTGTAAATCATCCCACGAAAAGCATTTATTTAACTAATTGTATCTGCTCTCATTCTTTAATCGATTGTAATTGTTATGGATATACTTGAAAACACCACATAAAATTTTTAGTATTTAATATAAAAACTTTTTAAATATGTTCACACTAATATCTGTATCTCCCCCTAAAGTTTTTTAACTCGTAAAATTTTTTTCCTTCCTATCTTTTAGACAAATCTCTTAATGAAAGGAGAAAGAGAGAGGGGGAAAAAATCTAAATTTAAGTGTGTAAAACTAAAATTTAGACTGGAATCTGAAAGAGAATTTGATTTTTACTTTAAAATGTTATTTTTTCAATGAAATTTTATCAACCAACTGTCCTGGTTTAAATACCATAGTAGTGGAAGTGGATATGGATATTTCTGGTGACAGTTGGGCAAACACTCAACTGGGTCGCGAACAGTGAAAATAGAAGAATTTTTTTTTTATTTGAATAAAAGAATAAAATTAATTCTGGGCTAAAAGATAAACGTTGATTTTTCTACGTTTAGAATTCTTTTGATAATTGGTAAATTGCCAGCAGAGTAACTTTTAATTACGTCAGAGAAAGATAAATAGAATATCCTTGGATGGAGTAATTGGGAGGAAGCATTTATCTGTCTGAAGCTACCTCTTTTAGAGGTCAACTATGTTTTTATCTTTGGGATTTGACACTTTAATCTTTTTTAACGTCTGACTTTTCGTAGAAGAGTTTTTATCTTTTCGTTCATCATTCTTTTAGGATTTTTTTTTTTTTTTTTTATTTTTTTAAAATTTTTTTTATTTATTTTAAATTTAAATAAATTTTTTTTTTTTTTTTTAGATCGAGATTATTTTATTCTAAAATTTTGTCTTCCTAATTTAAGTTTTATTTTTCAAAATTTTTAATACTATTTTTAAGCTGTTATTAAAATTATTGATATATAAAATTTATTGCAGATCAGGCATACGTAACATTGGCAACTGATGATACTTATAGCTTGGGTGCTTTAGTCCTTGCTCATTCACTAAAGCAAGTTAATACTACAAGGAAACTTGTTGTCCTTATAACTCCAAATGTTACTCCTCATATGAGGTAAAACTTAACATTTAGTTCAATTTTTCGTTTGTGTACAAAGAATCTATTTTTATCACTCTAAACTTTTGCCAAGTTTATTTTTAATTCATTTCTTTTTAGAAATTCTAATATATACATACTGTTTTTTTTTTCTATTCAGATCTCAGTTAAGTTCTGTTTTTGATATTATACAAGAAGTTAACGTACTCGATAGCAAAGATGAAGCTAATTTGGCTCTCATGGCTCGTCCTGAACTAGGTGTAACACTCACAAAAATTCACTGTTGGTGCTTAACACAATTTTCTAAGTGTGTTTTTCTAGATGCTGATACGCTGGTTAGTGGTCTAATGCGTATTCTCCTTTTTTTTAAAAAAAATTCTCTAATAAAAAATAGTTTTTAGGTAATACAAAATTGTGACGAACTGTTCGACAGAGAAGAGCTCTCCGCTGTTGCAGATGTTGGCTGGCCAGATTGTTTTAATTCTGGAGTATTTGTTTTTCAACCTTCCAAAGAAACTTACGAAGGGTTACTGAAACATGCGAAGGAACAAGGAAGTTTTGATGGTAAAAATTCGTTATTCTTGAATCTGATATTTTTTTTTCAAATTTTTTTAATTTTTTTATAAATGGTGTAATTTTAATAGGTGGTGATCAAGGATTATTAAATACTTATTTTAAAGATTGGCGCACTAAAGATATTTCTCGACACTTATCATTTATTTATAATATGAACTCCAATGCAAGTTATACATATCTTCCGGCATATAAACAGTTGAGTTTTTTTAATTTTTTAATAAATTTTTTAATATCTATATTTTTAATTTCTCCCCTGCTTTCGCTTCCCTTATTTTATTTAGGTTTGGACAAGAAGTAAAAATAATTCACTTTTTGGGAGGAATCAAACCATGGATGCATACATATAACCCAACTGGTAGAGTTGAAGTATTCGGAGACTGTCAACATTTATATGAGCATTTGCAACTTTGGTGGAATATCTTCATGACAAAAGTGCAACCTTTCTTACAACCCGAATGTGTAAGTGTATAGTTTTTCTTTCCCCCTGAACTTTTTCGTAAGATTGAAAAAACTTTTTTCCCCTCTAGGCTGGTCTTGCTGGTGCCTTATCTCATTTAACATTAGAAGCTGGGCAAGGAAGTTGCGAACCTGAAACTGCAGTTAGTTCTCTAGCTCGGCAACATGCTTGGGAAAGAGGACAAATAGATTACTTAGGAAAAGATTCTTTTGAAAATATACAACAAAAACTTGATGCTGCAATTAAAACTGAATAATGTTACTTTTTAGGAATAAGCAACTTTTTTGTACTGTGACATATTTTCAAAAGTACGTGCGTCTAGAATTGTCAGTGTTTTTTAGAACTGAACTAAGCCTTAATTCCAGAAGTTGATTATAGTGCCTTTCCCTTAATTGGACGAAATCTAAACTTACAGGAATTTACGAAGTTTACTAATAACATGTTCCATGACATTTTTGTAAGAGATTTTATCTTTAAAATAATTTAGAAAACTGAAGCGAATTTATTGTTTATAGAAAACTGCCATTCTGGTAACTTCTTACTGTTTAAAAGTAACATTTCTTGTTTTAATATTTTGGTTGTTAAACATTAAATAACAGAATAAATTTTATAATAAAACTGTGCTTTATGAATACTTGGAATCATCAATATAGTTAAGATCATTTTAATCCAAACACGAAATTAGTCTATTGGATTAAAATGCCTTTTTATTCTAAGGATAAAAGTCATCTAATTTTAGATTTTATTTTTCTTGCAAAATTTGTTTTTAGCATTTTCCCCTCAATCCTTGGTTGCTTGAAACAGTCGAAATATTTTTTATAAAATAATTTTAATTAGCTGAACAGTAAACGTAAATATTCTCTGGCGTCTTTAGTGTAGGCTAGTAATTATAGTAAGACTGCATATAGCAATGATTTCAGATGAAATCTTAGAAACAGTGTATTCCATCGATTGGTATCATGCTATCATACGATAGCATATACTGTTATAAGTGTAACCAAATTATCCACGCCGGAAAATAGAAGTCAAGGTTATAGATTAGAAACAGTGTATTCCATCGATTGGTATCATGCTATCATACGATAGCATATACTGTTATGATAAGTGTAACCAAATTATCCACGCCGGAAAATAAGTCAAGGTTATAGATTTTTTTTCAGTTTAAAATTTTTTTGCGGTTATTAAATAGGATTTTATGAATTTTAATTTTAAAATGAGATAACGTGATTAATGCGGATTCCAATTTTAAGCATGTTAAATATTCTATATTAAGATTTAGATGTCTAGGCTTAAATCTTGGCTCACTATTTTGATATTCATTTACTGTAGTGTGTAAACTTTATAATCATTTTTTAAAATTGACACGCTTCAATTTCCGACACTTACGCCTAAAACCTAAAACATTATGCCAAAAAAAAATCTGTAGAAAATTAAGTTTATAAAAAAAAAACTTTCAGTAGACAATGACGTCAAGCCACTGATGATACTCTCTCAATCGGTAATATTTGAGACAAAATTCTTAAGTTTCAAATATTAAGACATTTTAATTGTATGCACAAATTTTTTACTTTTTAAAGCAATTAATCTATGCACATTGTGATTTAAAATTATGCAAAAAATATTTTGAAAGCAAAGTTTAAAGCAAGGAGAAAACAATTTTATGCAGTATTGCTTCATTTCAAAAGATTTGACGAAAATTTAAAAATACTCAAATATTATCCTTTCATTGATAGAATGAATTCAATTTTGATTTATTTTCATTATTTCATTCCTATTCTACACTTGCAGTATATCGCTTCTTTACTCCATGATTCCTTCTCATAGATTTCAATATTGATAAATATCCTTATATTCTAAAACCTTTTTTAGTCCTATTTTAAATTTGTTTTCCTGATATGGAACACAATATAACAGTTTCTATATGCAATTTTATTATGCTTTATAGCGGTTTGATGATCCGCGGTCTAGTGAGATTCATGGATAATCAATTTAGGGGGTTCGTAGCTGCGGGGCTTAGAGGGATTCTATAACTCTCAGCTAATTGGAAACTGCTATTGTATAGCATTGATTATATACTCTCTTGTACTTTATACAGAATGATCTATATTTACGGTAAGATGAGTCGTTCAAAATCAACAATTCCGTGGAAAGTTGATTTCAAGTGCACTTATTTCCATAAACGAGCCGCTCATTTGCCAAATCGATTAACTCCACAAAACAAAAAGTAGAGAAAAATAATTAAAATATAAATTCAAATAATGTAAATTGTATTTTAAAGGGAAAATAAACATTATAGAACGTATTACAGGTGTAGCTTTTATCTAACGACATATAAAATGCATAACGATTACTCCAAGGATATACAATCTTATTTTTATTACAATTTTTGTGTGACTAATGGAGTTAATTTGGCAAGTGAAAATAAAAGATGATAATACTATCGAATTCAATCTTAAAAATATTTTTAAAAATAAGTTAATGCAGTATTTATTTCAAATATTTAAATTTTGGTTGCTAGACAATGTCAGATCATTGCGAGAACGAGGCCGAACGTGGAGGTAAGATTGATTCCCACTATCTGCCGCGGAAAGCTGAACGGTCAAAAACCGTCTCAGATAAACGAGGGAGTAATTCCGCTTGCGGATTCCCACAGACGCGGAAAGCTTCGCTTTCCCCAAGAAACTTAGTGCTGTTCCCATGATTCATTTCGTGTAAAAACAAAATGGACGTTAAGCAACGAAAGGCATTCGCTGTTTACGAAATGATGTTAACAGTTGCAGTAAATGAGGAAACAAACAAAATCGAGGAAGGGATTGTTGGATCGAAAATAGAAGAAAACGAACAATGTTTCTATGCAATTTTGATCAGAGATGAGATTTAATGAGAAAGAATCTCGCCATCTTGACTGTTAAGGTTGCCAACAATTCAACATCGCAAAATGCATGATTTCATTGGTGGATGTTATATCGACGGATTTTACCGTCGCGAAAAAGTTGAATCCATCTAGACACTGGACGGCAGCGGTTTTTAGGCCGTGGTATGACGTCAAAACCGCGCTTAGGGCTCTAGATAGGGGTATACTCATCGACTGCCATTTTTGGTCAGTAGTTGCTGTACGTTCTACTGTTAAGGTTGCCAACAATTCAACATCGCAAAATGCATGATTTCATTGGTGGATGTTATCTCGACGGATTTTACCGTCGCGAAAGAGTTGAATCCATCTAGACACTGGACGGCAGCGGTTTTTAGGCCGCGGTATGACGTCAAAACCGCGCTTAGGGCTCTAGATAAGGGTATACTCATCGACTGCCATTTTTGGTCAGTAGTTGCTGTACGTTCGTATGGTGATTTGTGTACTTTTCTGCTGATGTGGGAGGTTGTTCGGCTCCGAATTGTACAAACAGCTCTTCAGAAGGGTTCCGGATCTTTATATTTCCAAGAAATACGGATAGAAGTACAATATGGATACCGAATTGTTGTTGTGATAAATAGAAATCAATAAAAAATTCGAAACTTTATGAAATAAGTATCGAAGTTAATATACTGTATAATGAGAATTAAAAATCTATTCAAAAATCACAAAAAGGCCAAAGTTAAACAAAAATGTATTATGAATCAGGCTTAATTGCTAAAAATACTGAAAGAAAAGATCTTATCTGTGCGAATATGTAAACATGCATAAAAATACAAATAATGCTACCTGTTATAGTCTGTCCAACTTAAATGTGTGGGAAATGTCACAAACTGGAACAAGTTCATTTACAACAAAGGGGTGTACATGCAGAACGGGTGGAAAAATTGGGAATTCTAATTACCTGAGTTTTTTTAGATAGGTTGAATAATTGTTACTTTTGAAAAATCCTTTATATAAATTTTAATATAATGTAAAAAATAAATTTTCTTTTTCTAAGCTGATGTTTACACATCAACTTAACAACAAACGTTCCTTTTTTACATAATAGACCAGTCTAAATAACTGCATGCACAGTCTGAACCCACACAACTAAGTTGGACAGACTATAATGAAATCCACAATGACTTAGTTTCCAACCCAATATTATTATTACTGGTACATAAGTAGATGAACTTTAATTAAACAAATGAACTACTGTCTTAGAAACAATCTGGAAATGAAAGTTATTTACATAATACAGTAGGTCTCTGACTTGGTTGATTAATTTGTCCAAAAAATTTCTTGATAAATTGAAAACCAGATAAGGCCAACAATGTTTAAATTTAATATACACAAATGAGTAAACTAGCAAATGGAATAGCCAAATGAAATTTATGAGCATATTTTTAGTATTGATAAAAAAATTTTAAGAGCATAAATAATATTTTTGTAAAAATATAAACTGTTTAATGAAGTTTTCATTGGTGTTTTATGGAAATCCAACAAAAATAAAGAAGCATCTACATATCTGAAACTGTATCAGCTAAAACTATGCAAGTCAAGGACTTACTGTATATTGATAAAATCAAGGCAGCTATAGAATTTGCTACTTCCACTTATCAGTTTGCTGTTTTGATTTTTTTAGATTTCATAGTAGATGACAAGAGTTTCTGCTACAAATCCAGTAGTATTATATTGTACAGCTACATATGTGATTTGAAATGCATTTTTATGAATATTTAGCATTTATTTATTGCAATTAATAATAATAATTGATTTTTTTCAATATTTTATATTTGTAAAAAACTCTCAAATTGAGAACTACCTTATAGTTTTATGAATATTCTTGTGAATGTTTGATTAATCAAACAATCTTGTTCTCAATTAGTTCAGATAATCTATGCTCTATCTAATGTATTTGTAGAAGCATCTAAAAGAATCAATTGGAATACAGATAGGCCTCGATTAGTGCTGATAATGGGTCCCACGAATATCTCGCACTATTCGAAGTATTAACTATATGTAAAATATGGTAAGTGGTTCTTGCTTTGTGAGATTCCCACCATTAGCCAACCTCACGATGAATAACCACAATATTAACTGTTTAAGAAATATTTATTTTCATATTTTACATCATTGTTCATCATCTAAATTAATAACTTACCAGGAATTGCATCTCATACCATCATTAAAAGTGTTCTTCCTTTTATCCATTTCGATACTTTGTAAGAGAGAAAATTTTGTACTATACTGTATGTATACAATAACAAAGCTGAATAATAGTAATGTTGAATAGCTAATGGATACTGTGTATACAAATAATAGTAATGTTAAATTAGCTAACGGCAAAAAAGCCCATCTTTCTGGTGTTTCACCCCTTCATACTTTTTAAAAGAGAAAATTCTGTACTATACTGTATGTATACGATGATATCAAAATAAAAATCAATTTTTAATCAATCAAAAATCTACACAAAGTTAAATAATAGTAATGTTAAATAGCTAATGGCAAAAAGCCCATCTTTCTGGCTTCTGTACTATACTGTATATATACGATAACAAAGCTGAATAATAGTACTGTTAAATTAGCTAACGGCAAAAAAGCCCATCTTTCTGGTGTTTCACCCCTTCATACTTTTTAAAAGAGAAAATTCTGTACTATACTGTATGTATACGATGATGAATAATAGTAATGTTAAATAGCTAACGGCAAAAAAGCCTATCTTTCTGGTGGTTCACTCCTTCAAAGCCAAGGAGCAGTCCAAGAGCTGTTCTTGGACTGCTCCTTGTCCGGTTTTTCTTGAAAGCCAAGTGACTGTTCTTGGACTGCTCCTCGTCCAGTTTTACTGCCCTTCAAAGCCAAGTGACTGTTCTTTGACTGCTCCTCGTCTGGTTTTACTAAATAAAATTAACATTAATTTGTTAATTGACATCATAAAAGATTGAAAGCCAAGTGACTGTTCTTGGACTGCTCCTCGTCCAGTTTTACTGCCCTTCAAAGCCAAGTGACTGTTCTTTGACTGCTCCTCGTCTGGTTTTACTAAATAAGTGACTGTTCTTGGACTGCTCCTCGTCTGGTTTTATTAACTGAAAATTATGTGACTGTTCATGGACTGCTCCTCGTCCGGTTTTACTAACCGAAAATTAACTATTGTTCTTGGACTGCTCCTTGTCCAGTTTTACTAACCAAAAATTAACGAAATTTGTTAATTGACATCATAAAAGGAGGCAGAGCTTTGTTAGTAAGAATGCTTGTCCAGTTTTACTAACTGAAAATTAACATTAATTTGTTAATTGACATCATAAAATGGTACTAACCGAAAATTAACATTAATTTGTTAATTGACATCATAAAAGATTGAAAGCCAAGTGACTGTTCTTGGACTGCTCCTCGTCCAGTTTTACTGCCCTTCAAAGCCAAGTGACTGTTCTTTGACTGCTCCTCGTCTGGTTTTACTAAATGTGACTGTTCATGGACTGCTCCTCGTCCGGTTTTACTAACCGAAAATTAACTATTGTTCTTGGACTGCTCCTTGTCCAGTTTTACTAACCAAAAATTAACGAAATTTGTTAATTGACATCATAAAAGGAGGCAGAGCTTTGTTAGTAAGAATGATTTGTTAATTGACATCATAAAAGGGGACGGACATTTGTTAGTAAGACATTTGTTAATTGACATCATAAAAGGAGATGGATCTTTGTTAATAAGACTATTTGTTAATGGACATCATAAAAGGAGGCGGAGCTTTGTTAGTAAGACTATCTATGCTTACAACTCACATTAATCGAATATTTGCTCGCACTAACTGATAAACAGTATCATTTTTATAAGTCGCACTAATTGATTATCACATTATTTGAACTCGCACTAATCGAGGCCTATCTGTATTGGATTAATCTATTAGAATTTTTTTATTTCTTTTAACTAATTCTTGTTTAATGAGATCAGTGATAATTGATACAAATTCTTTGCATTTCATGTCATTTTTGATACTGATCTACTATTGAGCCTGAATCTGTATATATATATCATTCTTATTTAGTAGGGCTTTCAAAATTAATAAATGATTTATTAAATTTATCTAAATAAGCTATAATAAGAAGCCACTCCACATGTTGAGCACTTTTTTAAATTTGATTTTCTTTGACAGACTACTAGAGATGTGTTATCCATATGATTTTTGGCCAAGTCTATATATCACATTTTTTTTGTGAGAATTTGGATGCCTTATGAAATCTAAATGTTTTAACTTTGAAAATCTTGCAGTAACCTAGAATTTTTATCAATAACCTGAAATATTTTTTAGATGCATTACAAAATGCATCTTTGTCTTTATAACACAACCACTTGAATTTTTTGAACAATCTTGTCTTTGCACATTTTACTTTGTTTTTACTTGATGATATAACAGTTTTTTTCCTCCAGTGTTAAAAATATTTTTTGGTTTTACTTTTGGTTTTTGCATCATTTCACAAATTTCCTAAAAAGTATACAGTGAGTGATCGGTTAACGAATATAATCCGTACCACGACAATGTTCGTTATCCGAATTGTTTGTTAATCGATCATCGACTTACCATAGGTTTTTATGGGAATTTGATTAATTTCTTCTGGAGACTCAAAAAAAACATAAATAAAAAAATTATATATTTTCAAAAAGTTACCGTTTAATTCTTTTTACTCTGCTAAATAGTGCTGTATTTGTTTGTTTTTTATATATTTTCTTACTACGTTTATTTATATGTAATAACAATAATATATGCATACATACTCTGCATTTTCATCTATTATATTTATTTTCTGATAAAGAATCTGTCCAATTTTGATTGCTTTTCTTTCTTCTTCAGGATTGTCGTTCTTAATAGCATTGTAGTTATAGAGATCCCAAGCCTATTGACCTGAACCTGGTATGGGTACCATTCTAACACCAAAATATTGTAAAATCTCTCTTTTACCTTCTTTAATAAATCTTTGATTTGTTTTAAGTTGTCTTTGAGTTCATTTTAATCAGGCAAAACTACTGTTCCCCCATCCTTACTCATAAGTCCACAAACGTGCAAGATCTGAGCCTGTCATTCCGTTAGGTTAGTGGGTGTTGGTTTAAGCCGCCATATCCTCATGAGATATTTTTATCTGGCGGCAGCCACTTATAGAGCTCATCACAGGCTAACCAACACCATGATGGGATCAACGGGATGGTTGAAGGATGAGGTTCAACAGGCCTGGCTGGACCCCTCCTGAAAAATTGGAGGAGTGGGACCTGGATCCTCCAGGATGATAAGCTAGAGCTTTACCTGCAACCAGCTGGCCGACCTGTCATTCTGTCAGTCTGCTGGTCCTACAGTTTGTTCTGTGAAGTGTTCGATATCCGAACTGTTTATTAACCGATCACCCACTGTAGCTTGTGTTTCCTTTTGTATAATTATATACTTATTGGTGTTCTTAATGAAGGATGAATTTATATAAATTATCACATATAAAATAACTTAATAGGAAAGACAAATAAAATTTATGAATACAAGAATCTAATTAAAATATTTTCTATGACATCAGATTCATTTTTATAATGTAATATCAGTCATATGATCCACTCTTCAACTTGGAAAATAATTGTATTGTTAAATAACAGTATTAAAAAGATTTTTTTTCAAAGAATCTTTTTTGTTATGTAATATGTTCAAGTATATACAGTAATTTATACTGTGAACTATGAAACATCTTATGCAGAGTTGATTATGACAAACAATTAAAATATTTTCCATAATTCCTGACATAGTTGACATTTTCCCATGTTTTTGATAAGTCAAAAAATCTTTAAATTCTAAGTTACAAAATCATGTTTTTCTCTTGTGGCTTATGATTGTCATAAAAATTCATATGGATACCCATAATGATTTTTTTAATGTTTGAACTGGATAATATTTTTAAATTTAATGATTATTTAAGTAAATTAAATATAAATGGAGAAATTTTTTTTCTTTTTCACAACAGATTTGCTGATTTACTTTATGAAAACATATCATGGAAATTATTAGTTAGATATATTGTATTAATTGTAAAATCTTGTTAAAAATGGAAACAATGATGTCTCAGGAATATCTCAGAAATATCCCTTCATAATTTTATATCACTTATATCAAAAATCAAAGTATATAGTTACTTTAAGAACTTATTTTAAAATCAACTTAATTATCTTTGTTTTTAAATTCATTCTATGCATCAATAATTTCAATTGCAAAATTTTTTGGAAGCATTTTTTATCAGTTAATCTTTACATTGTATTGAACTGTTAAAACAAACATATTGTTATAGCATTGATATTTATAATGTATGTCTACAGCAAATTTAAGTTACAGAAAATAATTTATCAAAATCATGTTAAAATGCTAATTCATAATACTAATAATAATATGAAGTAGTATTTTTAATCACGACAGCAGTTTTTTTATAAAATCATTAGGATTTTGCAAATCAGTGAATATTCAAGTAGTTCTTAAAATTTGAAAATCAAAATGCATTATAATTTGTAAATAGCTAATATCATTAGAGCACATTCATACACTTATTTTTAAGTTATCCATGATAAGTAAATTTCTGTAGTACTGGATTTGTACTCATTCTTTGTACAATGAAATGTTTTTAACAATTCATTTATATTCTATTAAATAAATAAAATAAATTGTAAAAATTGTTAAAATTTTATATTAATATAAAATTCTCTCCATATATACATTTGTTAAAGTTATATAATTTTATTTTTTTACAGAAAAATATCCTGAAATAAAGAATCTAATGGGTTATGACAGAAGATTCAAATTTATAGTTCTTGGAATGATTTTAACTCAATTCTTTATGTTTTGGTTATTACAAAATGCTTCAACTGTAACAATTGTTATAATGGCTTATTGTTTTGGTGGAGTTATCAATCATTCATTAATGTTAGCAATTCATGAAATAGCTCATAATCTTGCTTTTGGCCATTCACGTCCGATGTTAAACAGAATTTTTGGAATATTCAGCAATCTTCCGATTGGAGTGCCAATGTCAATTGCATTTAAAAAATATCATCTAGAACATCATCGCTATCAGGTTAGTTTCAGTATTTCATATAAAGTTTAAATTATATGAAAAATGTTTTAAATTATACAAGTGACCCTCATTTTAATGAATTTTCATATTAATAAACCACTTATATGTTTTCTGATAAAATAATTTTCATTTTTACCATTTCATCTTTTGATTGATCTGTTACGGAAGTGGCCAAACTGTGGCTCACAAGCCACATTTGCCTCTTTGTTATCTTCACTGTGGCTCCATATCATGAAAGTCAATAGTAAATATAAAGGAAATACTTATTTAAGTTAAACAAATTACGGATATATTATTTTTTTATTTGTTGTAAAAAGTAGTATTGTATCTATACAAAATAAATGCATCTGAAATAAACAATTTTTGAAGCTATTATTAAGATTACCTGAAAAACTAATGCTGTTCTCATTGATCCAGAAAGAAAATGCGACTCTCGAGTATTTAAAATTCTCCTATGTGGCTTGTAGTGACATGAAGTTTGGCCACCCCTGATCTATTATATACTGTATTATATAGAACAAGATATAAATCATTATTTAAATCAATTCATAATATAAAAAACTATTTAGATATTCTGTTATCAATTTAATAATATGCATAATTGATTGTTTTATGATTTATTACTTATTTTCATATCAAATTTCCTTTAGTATATTATTGACTATACTGAATATAATTAAAAATCACTCTGAAGCATAACAAAATTATCAAAAAACATACACATTAACAATGTGCAAAAAAATTTTATTTTATAGTGTTTTCAGCATTACATTAACTTTCCTTAGAAATATTTACAAACAAAAATGTATTGCTAAACATTCGAATACAAGTTTGTATTCTAAATTGTTAATAATAGTAATATGTAATTAAAATTTTAAATACATATTACTTTAATAACAATTTAGAACAATAAATATTTGAGTTATTCTGTTGCCATAGTTACCCAAAGCAATTTCTAAATGAATTGCTATCATAGTAACATTACATATGATATAAATTAATATTGCTATAATAATAAATATACTAATCTTTTATTATTTTATTAATCATTATATAAGATAAGAATTAACAATTTTTATTAAATGGATAGATTCTGGCTCCAATTTATCAATGGCAATACTATCTTAACTTTTTCTCTTATAAATTTGTAGGCTCTCTCTACTCTTCTTTTCAAAAGATTTTTAACTACTATGATCAACTTGGCATTATCCTATTTTATATCAGTATCAAAATACAAGGCCATCTGGGCTAATGCTATTTTTTAGTTTATCAATATCTAATATGTTTCTTGACTCTTCTCTTTAATGATCTTGAGGTATAACCCACATAAATCTCATTTCTTCCAATATCATTATTTTTAAGAACATCTCATATACTCCAGGGTTCTTACTCCTTTCTACTTGATCCTTCTTGTTCCTTAAAAAATTAAGCAATATATCCTTTAGCTATATAGGTTATCTTTCTACCAACACATTTCTTCATTCTTTTTCTAATTAATATCTACAGCATATGGTAATTTATTCTCTTTTGATCTTTCCTCATCATGTAGTCTTTCTAAATTCTTTTTGGATTTAATCTTTTCCCATTGCTTTCAAATGACATTCCTTCTATAGTATGTGCTTCTGCTTAGTCTAGGATCCATGTTAGCTCTTCTTGAACCACTTTATGATTACTACAATATATGACAATCCTCTGAAGCAATGCATTAAATGCAGCCTAGAAATTATTAATGGTGATATGAAACAAATATCTTTCAAAAGGATATGTATCTTCTTTTGTTCATAAAAGCAATTTAAAAGAACCATTGGTATTCTTATTCTTGCAATAGCTTTGATCATGAATTAAGAAAATCAAAAGCTGAAGTTTTTTGATTTCTTTAAGCCACGATCAAAGACTTGTGCCTTGCAATTTCTATTATTGAACATTGGCAATTATCCAGATGCCTTAATTATAATTCAACAAAATTTGTTATTTTTGTCCTTAAATTGTAATTTGTCTGATTTCATGTTTTCTATAAATCTTTCATAAGTACAGAATAAGTAGATCCTATTTTTCTTGGTAAAAATTTTTTTGGGATTGGTTACTCTATTTTAACATTATATTTATTAGAAACATAACATTATGGAAAAATCTGTCTGATTTACCAGTTTCAGAACAATAGTCAACAAAACTTTGGGAATGACTATAATTATATATTTTTTTTTAATCCATAAGCAAATTTGCTCAGAGAACATTTTGCTATTAACAGAAAATACTAAGCTTTAATCAATATAATCTTTTAATGAACTTTTTAATGTATTACTTTGTTATAATAATTATGAATTTTGTTATTATAATGTGCTTTTAAATAGCTAAAAATATTAAATCTAACTTTCAAAAAATTTAATTTATTTTTGCAAATAAAAGTTTTTTAATTGTAATAAACTGATAAAATTCTATTACATTGATACAATTCTATTAATTATAAAATATTAACCTCTAATAAATTTATAATTATAGCAAAATTATTTTTTTTAGGGAGATGATATATTGGATACTGATATTCCTTCAAGATTGGAAGCAAAATTATTCTGTAATACATTCACAAAATTCTTGTGGGTAATCCTTCAGCCATTTTTTTATGCATTTAGACCTTTTTTTGTTTCTCCCAAACCTCTTACTCTTCTGGAAATTATAAATTCAGTGATTCAAATTGCATTTGATGTCTTCATCTATTACTTGTTTGGTATGTATATGAAAATTATTAATTTTTTTATAAAATTTAGTGAGTAATTTATTATTGAAGTAAAAATTCTGATAATTTAAAGAAATTAAAAAATTTCAATAGTTATGATTAAAAATACACTGTATTGATGAATGAATTTTATCAACAAAATAAAAAATATATATCTATTTCAACAATTACAATTTTTTAATTTTACATAAAACATCTTAAAAGAATAATTCCAAAATAATGTATAAAAATGGAATTTTGTATGCAGGTATCCTTCCTATAACACGGTATATAGGTTCCTGAAAAACAGCATGTTGTGTGAAACTGTGTTATATGACCCAGAGTCAATACAAAAAGGAGAGATATGTTCCAAACCCAATGAAAAATAAATATCTTTCTTTAATTCCATATCAGGACTTAATTTTTATTAAGAATATTAATAACACGAAACATAAGAAAAAAATATATATGTAAGACCCTAAAAAATAATATACATCAAACAAAAGGAAGGAAAAAAATATACAGCCATATAACATTTATTTAATAATTATATCTTCTTAAAATGAGAACGTTTTTTTCTTTTTAACAATATCAAGTTCACTTTCTGAACTTTTTCCACATTTAAAGTTTGTGTATCTTCTGCTCTCTTTACAAATTCTGTAATCTAACCTGCTACAACCTGCTAGAAAAAATTGTTCCCTAGCATATACCCTCCAAAAAAAAAATTTATAAATAAAATGTTTTTCTTCTCTTTTACATTTCTCTATTGAAAAATAAAAGCTTACTTTTTATCCAAGAACTGTATGTTTGGAACACAAAATACTCAAATGGCGACAATTAATGCAGTCACAAAATTAATTAAATTTCAAATCGAAATTGAAAATAGATTGCATATCGTCCTCTCATGGAAAACTAGCAAAATGCATTTATGACTAATTTTAGCAAAGTATTTACCAATGATTGCATTTTATGTTTGTATTGTGTGCCCCTAGTATGGATTTACAAAAATCAATGAAAATGTTTTGTGTGGTAGGAGAGTAAACGTAATTTTCTAAATTTGTTAAGTAAAAATTGTGTTGTAGAAGTACCATGTTATATGAGGGTTTCTACAATTTTCAAATCGTTTTGGAGCAAAACCATGTTATAAGAGAGATATCTGTATTTTTATCTGAATTATATACAGTCAATGCCTATATAACAAGTTATTGCTTTTTATATAGCAAGTATATAACAAGCTTATAAATAACAAGTGTATATAGCTAACACAGAAAATTGCAATATTCCCTGTTTACCACTGGACTTACATAATAAAATTGTGCTCTAACACTGCATTTTTTTCCTCCATACAAAAACTAAAAATGGGTTATGTTTGGAAAAGTTTAAAAATTATTTTTCTCTTTTATGAATCTCCACTATTGACTTGCTAGTCATTATATTAAAAAATTATAAATTATAGAAATTTTCCAATAACTCCTTTAACTGAAAGGAATTCAAAGGGAGTTTCAAAAATGCTTAACTTTATACTATGAAATTTACAAAAATTTATCATAAAAAACTAGATTATGGTTTTCTGTAGCATTTCTTCACCTTTTAAAAAAATTCAAAAAACTTCTTTGATTGGTAATAAAAGTTCCTAAGCTATTTTTATGACTATTGGAAAGTTATATTTTTAATAAAGATGAAATGGTGTTACTATTTATATTAGCCTTTGGAATGTAAGAACCAATACAAAAAGTGGTATTAGTCTGTGATACTATTTCATGTTACAAAGATTTTTGTAGGAACCTAATTACCATGTTTTATAAAAATTTCTCAATGGGTAGCATAAGCTTTCTCTTGATTTCAAACTTTTTTGATGATTGCATATTGTACTGGTCAACCCAACTACAGCCATTATAAATTTATGCTTTGTTTTTATTTTGGAATATTTGTATTTGATGCAGTTTGGCCAGGTGATCCAATGATGATAAAAAAAATAAGAACTGTGTGTAAAAAGGCAATGCAATGTAATAACCAATAATAATCAGAAACTTTAAAAAGATACATGATAAAATGTTCATTAGTTCCATAAAAAAATAACAAAATAGTGTAAAAGAAAAACTAAGTAATATTATGTTAGATTTATATAAAACACCACTATCTGCACTATTTAGTAAGAAATGTCATAGTAATTAAGCATTTAGCAGTAAAATAAAAGAACTCTATGAAATGTGCTTCACAAAGTTGCAAATACGGGCCTTCAACTGTGCACTATACAGAATTTTACCAGGACTATTTTTCCTATTTCTACAGTAGTTGATTTCAAATACTGTATTGAAAAAATGATTTGATACCATTTCACTCAAAGGCTTCATGACTGCTGTCACAGTTATGAAGTTTTGACTTTGTAATTATCTCATGATTGTTTTCAAATCTATTATCACAATTATAAGAAAAAACTTCTTAATTTAATAAAAATAAACATATTGAAGTAAAGGTTATGAAATGATGCAATCCTTTCTATTTACTGCTTATTTCATAAAATAATTTTCTGTTGCTCAATGAATAATGTTTACTATTTTAAAAAGTCTCTTAAGGGATGAATTTAAGATTTTTAAAAGACCAAAGTGTGAGATTATTTAAAAAAAAGCTCATATTTGGTCTTCTGTTTATTTGTGACAAAACTCAAGCCAGCAGCTACAGTAATACTGCATATTACATTACAAATAATCTTTGATTTATGATGGCTTGACTTAAAGACTTTTCATATTTATGACAATGATGTGATTGATCAATGATATGATATAGGGAAAGCATCCATTTTGTGCCTGGTTCTTGTAATTTTGTATCCTTTATGGCTTATTAGGACATTATACATTATCTTAATAAATATTAATAGCAAGAAATCTATAAATTTTGGGTATGTATGTGTGTGTTTAGATATATGTAAAAAAGAATCTCTCCCACCAAAATAGGGCATTAAGAGGTATGTTTATATTGCCTTTTTTTTAGCTGTATACAGATACTCTTTGATTTCTTCCATTCTTTCTTACAACATTGTAAGTCAGAATAACTGGAAGTTGAAAATGCTCAAAATTTATGAATTTCTCACTTCTGATATTTACAAAGACACTATACATTATCTTGATAAACATAAAGAATGCAAAATACAAAAATTAGAGACATAAAAAAGGACTGTCTCTATATATCCTATCATTGGGTCAGAAACTTGACTCCATTGAATTGCATTGACCAATCACAGAATTAATGCGTTCCATCACCAGTCATTGTAAGCATGACTGGTTGTAAGTTGAGGACTATCTGTGTTCTATTATCAATTGCTCATATTGCATCATCTAATAGATAAAACAATATTGCTCATATTGCATCCCCATATCTGTGGATTTTAGCCCTCTACCCCAGACTGTGTGTTTAAAGAACTCTTTGCAGATTTCAATCATTTGAACCTTGGCTTTTTCTCACTTTTGAAATCCAATGACTATGTGAGATCTACTACCAGAACAAAATATCCCCCTAGCATTTGTGTTCAGAGCATGCAACTCTGCAGTGAGCATCAGGACAAAAGACTACCATGGAAGCCTCAAATATTCTAGCTTATTGAATGTGCTGCATAACTCTAATATCATTGAAATTTTCCTCACACCCCATTCTTTTCCAGATTGAAAAGCTCCTGTTTCTTTCTCAAGGAGATATGCCTTCAAGTTTTGTTGGTTTCCAAGATGTATTGGTATTTAGGGGAATGAATTTACTGATATTGCTGTCAAATCAGCCATCCTCATCATCAACAAATTTTCCATGTCTTTTTTTTTTACTTTAAGCCCATCGTTAACATGAAACTGACACAATTGTGGCAGCATATATGCAGGGCCGGATTTACCAATAGGCCGACTAGGCTGCGTCCTAGGGCCCCGCAATTCTAGAGGCCCCAAAATTATCAATTAGTTTTCAACTTTTAATAAGAAAAATGGGTTTTTATTAAAGTGCTAGATAAAAAGTAAAATTTTAAAGGTTCCTTATAAGTTTTAAGGAGCCTTTAAAATTAAACATAGCTGATTTGAATTTTTAGGGGCCCCAAAGCCTTGCTTGTCCTAGGGCCCCCAAAAATGCAAATCCGGCTAAGAGACAGATAAAGTGTGATGCAAGCTGATTTCTGATGACATTTTATGTAAACAAAGCCAAAAAATCTCTGGTTTCTAAGCCCTGCAGTAGAGTTCATTAGAATTGTAATAATGTAATATGATAAAGATGAGTCAAAACAGCTCTAACAGCAAGTAAAAAGAAGTTTATTATGGTATAACGTTTTCGGACCTATGTCTGGTCCCTGATCAGTACCATACATTTACTTAAATACCATCTTTAACAGAACATTATATAATAGAACAATCATATTCAAAAATGGAATAACAGAATATTTTACAATTTGGAACATTAGAACAATATTCAAATATACAACAAAATTACACACGTGAAAAGTATAAAGGTAATAAAAGTAATATTTAAACATTGTTATGTCTTATAGAAAATTACATACAACAAAATTACACACGTGAAAAGTATAAAGGTAATAAAAGTAATATTTAAACATTGTGTAATTTTCTATAAGACATAACAAAATTATATATAATGTTAATTAATACATAACAAAATTAACAACATACATAAGACATTAAAACTTTTAAAGCCATAGGGAAATAAATCATGTCCTACAATTGTCATGACTGTCCGAAAAAGCCTTTATAGAGAAAGGCAAAATGCAAACTCCACTTAACACAGGCTATCCTTCATCAAGTGTAAGTGCAAAAAACAGGAATGTTCATAGCATATTAGTTTCACACCACTTCCACGAGTCCGGGAGCTCCACCGGGGCACTGTCATTAATAATATCTTGCGAAGATAGAGCGAAGACTACACGCGCAAAATATTATTAATGACAGTGCCCCAGTGGAGCTGCCGGACTCGAAGTAGTGTGCAACTAATATGCTATGAGCATTCCTGTTTTTTGCACTTAGACTTGATGAAGGATAGCCTGTGTTAAGTGGAGTTTGCATTTTGCCTTTCTCTATAAAGGCTTTTTCGGACAGTCATGACAATTATAGAACATGATTTATTTCCCTATGGCTTTAAAAGTTTTAATGTCTTATGTATATTGTTAATTTTGTTGTGTCTTATTTAAACATTGTGTAATTTTCTATATTATTTTTACTACCTTTATTATGTTTATACTTTTCATGTGTGTAATTTTATTGTATAATATTTGAATATTGTTCTAATGTTCCGAATTGTAAAATATGCTGTTATTCGATTTTTGAATATGATTGTTCTATTAGATAATGTTCTGTTAAAGATGGTATTTAAGTAAATGTATGGTACTGATCAGGGACCAAACAAAGGTCCGAAAACTTTATACCATAATAAACTCGTTTTATACTTGCTGTTAGAGCTGTTTTGACTTATCTTTGGTATTAAGCAAGTAGTTTTCTGCATATTGTTATGTAATATGATGTCCATAGCATATAGGGGAGTGTATCTGAGGGCACGAGTGAACATCAATGGCATCAATCAACCCCTGAGAATTCTGCCTTCACCCAATGAGCTGAGGTGATATAGCCAAAATACAAGGGTCCTAAAGTTTTTCAAAGGGGTGCATCTGTTGACCAAGATTTCAAAGAAGGGTGAAGTATTAAAGTTCTATTGGTAAAAAAGCATCCATTAACCATTATATGAATCATCAAGTCAGAAAAAAATCAGAATGTTACTTTCAAAGATGCTTGGCAACGTGAAAGTTAAGACTATTATTCACCCTTGAGAATTTTAGCAACTGTAAAAATGAGCAGTTATTTAGGAACAGTCAGTATGTCTAAAAACAAAACTTTGCATTGTTCACAGATATCTTTTGATTAATGAAGATTGGTTTGTTAGTAATTGAGTATTCATTGTTAAGCATATTTTAGCCAGGTATTTTTGAAATTTTAACAATTTATGCCTTTAATATCTCAGTCATTTTATGTTATCATAAAAACATGTAAACAATCAAATTCATTCAACAACTTGTTAATTCTGAAGAATATTAATAATAATCTTAATTTTTTAAAACAATCATATTAATCCATTTCTCTGAGAAATAATTTAATTCTAGCCAGTTGTTAGAATTAAATTTAACTGCATTATCATTTATTGATATTTTTGGACAATAATTATACTGAAGAAAAGCTTCAATATAGATATTTTTAGGGATCTCAAAATAATTTACTATAGTTAGTTCTTGGAAGTGGTTGTGGTAAATTGAAAATATGTGAAATGTGAACTTATGTTTTAGCAGAAAGATTTAAAAGTTAATAAAAACTGGTGGCAAAAATATAACTTATACATAATTATTTCTATTAAATATGCATATTTAATAGGAATAGTTATATTTCTTTCCAGAAATGTAAAAAATTTATAATCACCTTATTTGAAAACAGTCAAAATAGTTAAAGTTCATTATTATATCAATATGCTTTCCTTGATGTTAAGACCAAAATAAAATGAAATTTTGCCTTATGATTGTTTAATCAAATCTGATGGTATTGTGTTAAATTTAGATCAATCAATTTTGCTTGCACTCATGGCCAATTGCCAAAAGTAAAATACAATTTTTAAACAACAAACAGTATTAAATAAGCTTTGATGTAAAACTAATGTTAAATAGAAAATATTAAAAGTACATTAAATACAGTTAGTTAGTAGGCAGTAACTATCATTAACTGTATTTAATACAATTTTTAATGATAATGTATACAAAATAAATCTCATTGAAGCAAATTATTACAACATTAAAAAAAATTCAGCTTCATGGGAATCTTTTATGATTATCTTTTAATATTTTTAACAGGCAGTTTAATTATATAACACAAAATATTCCAGAATAATTTTATTTATTTTTTCAGGACCACGAATTTTATTTATTTATATGATTGGTGGATCATTAATGGCAATGGGACTGCACCCTGTAGCTGGTCATTTTATTTCTGAACATTATATGTTTAAAAAAGGTTATGAAACTTATTCTTATTATGGACCTCTCAATTTCATCACATTCAATGTAGGATACCATATGGAACATCATGATTTCCCAAGTGTGCCAGGTTCTCGTCTTCCAGAGGTAATTATAAAATGAATTCTTAATTCTAATGATGCATTATGTAATGCTTTGTAAATTTTATGTTTAATAGGTTAAACGAATTGCTGGTGAATATTATGATGATTTACCCCAGCATAACTCCTGGATAAAAGTTTTGTATGATTTCATCACTGATCCCGATATAGGCCCCTATGCACGAATAAAAAGAAAACACAAAGCATTAAATTAGTAATGAATTGTCGGTTATGTTTGAATTGCATTTTTTAACGTGTAATATCACTTATTTTGACTATTATTAATAGTTTTGCGCTCCTTACTTTCCAACTATATTCTAATAACTTAAAAATTTGTTGACTTTTTTAATAAATTAGACTAACTATTTTTTTATATATTTAAAGATACTATATTTGTAATTTAACATATGATCATAATCATAGAAAATTTGCTCAAATATTGTACCAAAATTACCATGTATCAGTATTTCAAAAACCATAATTCCATAATTAGACTCGCTCGAAATTGAAAACAAATATTTTTGTGATATCAAACTCCCCATTAAATAATTTGAGAGAATTAATCCTGAAATGTGTTTAAAAGGAGCTCAAATTATTAAGAAACAGTCAAAATATTGTAATTTGAACTTATTATTTATTTCAAGATTTATAAATAAAAAATTTGAAATTCTTTTATTCTAAATTTAGTAAAAATTCAATTAGGTTGTAGCAGTTTTACAATTTCAGATTGAAGTGTATATACAAAAAATTATTATTTAATGCCTAACCTGACAGCATTAACAAATTCTAGCACTAAGAATTTTTAATAATTTATTACCTTGTTGCATTTTAATCAAAACATATAATATTTTGCTCTATATGATAAACTTTTTATCTTTTAAAATTAAAATTTAGTTCCAGTCTGTAAATAAAATGTTTTTTCCCCATCTTAAGTTCACTATGCAATAGAAAAATTTATATTGTGAACCTTCTTATATTTTACTGAATAAACTTAAATATATTAGCCAAAACTTTTTATAATTACAAGAAAGAATGTAAAAGCTGTAGTGCATTCAATTATTTTAGATTTTTTGAGGATGAATTAAAGTTTTATTTCAAGAGAGAATAAAAATTATAGGAGGCCTCGATTAGTACGAATAATGGGTCCCATGAATTTCTCGCACTATCCAAAGTATTAACTATATGCAAAATATGGTAATTGGCTAATGGCCAGAATCTCACAAAGCAAGAACCAACCTCACCATGAATAACCACAATACGAATTGTTTAAGAAATATTTATTTTCATATTTTACATCGTTGTTCATCACTTAAGAAATATTTATTTTCATATTTTACATCGTTGTTCATCATCTAAATTAATAACTATTTATTTTCATTATTTTATCGTTGTTCATCATCTAAATTAATAACTTACTAGGAATTGCATCTCATGCCATCAAAAAACCAACCATTTCATATTTTACATCATTGTTCATCATCTAAATTAATAACTTACCAAATCATATTTTACATCGTTGTTCATCATCTAAATTAATAATTTACCAGGATTTGCATCTCATACCCATATTTTACATCATTGTTCATCATCTAAATTAATAACTTACCAGGAACTGTCTCTCATACCATCATCAAACCAACCACCAAATCGAAAGCAGAAGTTGAGTGCCACTTTTATGTCGTTCAATCACATCCACTTTTTGCTCTAGCGTAATCACTAACCTCTATTTTTTTCGTTTTCTATTTTATCGTCAAAAGTGTTCTTCTTTTCATCCATTTCGATACTTTAGTACAGAATTTTCTCTTTTAAATACTGTATGTATATGATAACAAAGCTGAATAATAGTAATAGTAAGTAATAATAATCTTTCTGGTATTTCATCCCTTAAAGCCAAGTATCTGTTCTTGGACTGCTCCTCATCTGGTTTTACTAACCGAAAATTAACATTAATTTGTTAATTTACGTAGTAAAAGGGGACGGACATTTGTTAGTAAGACTGGTCTATGCTTGCCTTCTGGTTTTATTGGAATCTATATATGTAAAGCCCATGTATGTATGTCACTGCAAGATTTTAGTATTTTCCTATATCTGAGGAAGCTGAAATTTGGAAATGTTATAGAGGGACCACTGAACTGGTTCGGAAAAATATGGTAAACCCAAAATTCCATCCCAAAGGGATAGAAAAAGGGATGTTAAATTTCAATGTTTATTTTATTTTTAAAAATCATTATTTCTTGACCATTTGAATGTTTCTTGTTGAGAAAAATATCCTTGCATGTATAGTTAAAAAAAATTTATACACAAAAGTGGCAGCCTTCAAATTTGAATTTTTAGTAACTGGAAAGTAGAAGGAAATTAGTTTACTAATTTCCTCTTAAATTTCCTTTGAGAAAAATATCCTTGCATGTATAGTTAAAAAAAATTTATACACAAAAGTGGCAGCCCTCAAATTTGAATTTTTAGTAACTGGAAAGTAGAAGGAAATTAGTTTAGGAAATTTAAGAGGAAATTAGTAATCTAATTTCTTTTTTCAACTTCTTAATTTTCTAACTAGAGTAAAATCATCGCTGTGTGTAATCTCCGTTTTAGGGATAATCATTTTCTACTATTAATCAATTCAAGCTGAACCTTCTCCCATTGAACTGTTAAATGATATTTATATATTGTAATTTCTGAAATTCAAGTGTTAAAGATCCAGCTTGCAATCTGTTACCAAGAAAAAGTAGGTAAAGCCTTATACTATAAGCTTTTTTGAAAAAAAATAAGTGTACACAAATTCATCTGTTTTTCAAAGTAATCATGGTGGTACTGAATAATTTGCAATTTGATTTGGTTTTGTGATATAAACTATACCAAATAAAACATTCATAAGAACAGCAGCAGCATGTAAACAAATACTATAAAAACAATAATTAAGTAAACATTGTATTAATAATCTTAATATTAGTTTAAATTTGCAAAATATCGTGGAATCGAGTACCAGAAATATATCTTGAAAAATACTTACCTGTAAATGTTGCGTTTGACTTTTTGAAGACACAGTGGTGCCTCGCAATTTGACATTTGAGTTTCGTGGGTTGTCGCATGCACGTAGAGCATTATCATTTATGAGGCTCTGCTGAGTTCTTCTTTTCTCAATCTCTATAGCCTCTACAGTGAGAAGCCCCCTAACATCTGTTACTGGCTTTATCATAGTGGCATTCACCCATTTGATCTCAATATCCTGCTGATATGCTTTATTAGCCAATGCTGTGGTTAGTTTTCCCATGGCCACATCGTTCTTATGTTCTCTAATCCTCTTAGAAAGGCTCCTTTTGGTACTTCCTATATATAATTGCTCACAACCTTCATCTTTATTAAAAAGTGGTATTGCATAGACACCCGGTTTCCTATCTATAGGGACCCTATCTTTGCCATTTCTTAGGGTACTAAAAAGGGTACGGCCTCTCTTCCAAGCTATTTTAAAATCATAGGATCGGTAAGTTCTACTAAGGATTCAGTGTATATCCTTAACGTAAGTTAAATCACAATAATGGTACGGAGGCTTACTGGGTTGCATAGGTGAGGTGGAATGTTGCGGATCAAGCATCGATTGTAATACGTTATTCCAGACGCCCATCATCATCTTATAAGAGTAGCCGTATTTAAAGCCATATGTTAATATGTAAGATATTTCATCCTGTTTGTCACACCATTTGGTAACATGGGTACATACCCTAGTAAAAAACGATCTAAATGCAGCTAGCTTATACGAAACAGGATCACATGACCATGCGGGTATCATTACTGGGGTGTAATTAATTGTAATTTTTCGTTCGAAATTTTTGTTCTTAAGTCGATATTGGCAATAAATATCTTCCTTGCTAGTAGTGCTTTATGCTTTCTGATCAATAATAATAATTTAATAATTAGCACTTGACATTAAAACCTGATCATTATTTTAATTTTCTGATAATCACTAATCCAAGTTTTTTCAAAATTATCCTATTAGAATTTTCAGTGCTGCTAAACTCTAAATGGCCAATCAATCATTGTGACATTTTTTCATTTTATCCCTTCAATTCTAAAATGTATTGCAGATAATTGTGTACAGATAGCACCCAATTTCACAGTTACAGTTAAATTGAACCTGGAAATTGCTCGTAAAGTAAGAATTCATAAACTAAGATTCAGTATCCCAAAGAAAAGTTAAAATCATTCCATTTTCATGAATGAAAATAAGCTTTTAAAATCAAGCAAATTTTAAGATAAGTAAATAAATTTTTATATAGATAAACTACCAACTAAGACACAATCCAGAAATGAAAGTTATTTATATAATTTGCCAATAAAACCAAGGATACACTTCTGCTTTTTGGCTGTCATTTTGATTTTTCTGATTTTGTAGAAGACGATAGAGATTCTATCACAAATCCAGTTGTATTATATTGTATAGCTACATATGTGGACTGAAATACCTTTTTACGAATATGTTTAGCATTTATTTATTGCAATTAATGTTCATATTTTCAATTTTTTGATACTTCAAATTTGAAAAAAAAAAAACTTGCAAATCCAGGAATTAATAAATAGAGAACTTCTATATCATCTCCTTAACTGTGTATGTGTGTATTACATATATAGTAATCCTCATTTCATATCATTTCAGTTAATGTCATTTGCAATTGTGTCACTAGCAAAAGTTAAATTAATTAATTAAAAATTTTAAGGAACAAAATGAAATAAAGTCCTCTTTTCTTACATATTTCTTTCATAATAGAAAGAAAACAAGGTGAAAAATCTCTGATAGTTGTAGAAAAAACAATGTAACCATATTTTATATGAACACTAATTCAAGTATACAATATTTTCTATAAACAATATATTTTAATTAAACCATAAGCACATAGAGATTCAACAGGACTGGTCAGATGGAAAATATTTTGGCTTTCAAATCAGATGACCTGGAATCAAATTAGGAATCCATCTCTTGGAAAATTTATATAAGAGGACCATGCAGGCTTGTCAATCCTCATCTTGTGCAGTTCACCAGACCTCCACAAGTATTTATAATCTGTGATAAGACCTGGAACATCACGAGTTTAATGATTAGTGAATTATTAAGAATTGATGTGTTAAAAAGCTAATCATGGATATAACATCTGTGAATTTTAAGTTATTTTTTATCAGAAAATAATTTTCTGATAAAAAATTAAAAATAATTGTTTTGCAAAAGCTTACAATTAAATCATGCTTTTGTTTAATTTCATTCCATTAGTGAACAATATAGTAATGTTTAGATGAAAAAAATTATCAAATATGCGTCTTCTAATACTAGAATCTAGGAATGTAAATATAACAAGATCAATACAGATTTTGGCTTCGGTTAATGTCATTTCAACTAAAGTTGCAATTTTCAGAAAGCTAACTCTGTATGTGTGCATGTACGTGTATGTACAATGAGTCCTTGTTTAATGTCAAAGTGTTTTTCTTTAAACACAACAAAATCATAAAACAAAAACAAAGTTTATATTACATTTAATTGTAAAAATAAACATTCATTTCATTTTTTTAATATTCTACTTTCCTAATTTTCTTATTGAATGTTGCAATTAATTTGAATATTGTTAAAATTGTTTATTATTGTTTTTAAAAAGGTGTGTTGTATTGAAATTATTCTATGAATAATCAAATTTTGTAACAGAATATATAACTTCATTTTTCATTTTATGAAAGAGATTTTTATGCAAAGGTATAAGAATTATAATTTATGTAAGAATAATAGTTATTGTTATTATCAGTGATTTTTGTCTATTCTATAATCCAGATAAAAAATAAAAGGATATTTTTGTATTGATGATTATTATTGAATTAATATAGTCAGGGTTGGAATTAAATGAAATGAATTTAAAATATTGTTTCATTTATATATATATAAATGAAATGATACCAAATTCATTCATTCATTCATTAAACATATATTATGAGATAAGCAGATAGACATAAATGTATATATAGAGAATAGTAATAAATAGAGAATTTCAGAATAAATTAAGAAAAAATAGCAATAATATGAAGCTATATTAAGTTTTTATATTACAAATAATTATAAATGTAATTATTAAATATATTTTTCGTATTTTCATAGAATTTTTTTAATCTATCATCATCAAACAACATAAAAATCATCATTTTAATATAGAAATTTTAACCACATTACAAAATTTTATTATTATTAAATGTCCTATAAATTTAAAATTATATGGACTATTGTATATTTGGGAAATTTTCAATTTTGACAGAAATTAATCAGAATTGAAAATATATGATATTTTGATTAATTATAATAATTTTCAGAAAAATATCCATATTATTAACTAAAGATTATCTGTACATTGCTTAC
Organism: Olivierus martensii; assembly: GCA_000484575.1. Lineage (NCBI taxonomy): Eukaryota > Metazoa > Arthropoda > Arachnida > Scorpiones > Buthidae > Olivierus > Olivierus martensii. Next base: position 1,178 of record AYEL01092344.1, on the reverse strand, counting down.
TATAAAATTATTAATATACCTGTCAAATGTGATAGACACTCTGAATCTCTTCTCTGGATCCAATGTGTAACTAGGATGAGGTGGAGTAGAAGGAATAGGTGTTGTTACTAAACCACTTAAATGGAATCCTAAAAAATAAGAAGTTAAAAATGTTATTTTATAATGTTGTTAAATCAAATTATTAAATAATTTAATTATAAAATGTTTCATTTAGAATAAATATTATCAGAGTAACAATGATTATATATTTTAAATAATTCATATTTTATTAATTATTTTACTAAATAAATATGTTTAGAAAAAACAAAGCATTCATACAAGATTTTAATTTAATAGCATATATATTCTAACATTAATCAAATTATAGCACTTGAATCCCATAATGTATGTATGTATAATATTTTATAGAACAAATTAGATAATCTATGCTAAATTTAAAAATAAAACAAAAAATATTTAAAAATTAATTTTTTAAAGTTTTATTATATGATACATTCAAAATGGTACATCAATTTAAGTAAAACATTGATCTTAAAACAAAAAATATTTAAAAATTAATTTTTTAAAGTTTTATTATATGATTCATTCAAAATGGTACATCAATTTAAGTAAAACATTCTAACTTATTCCAATTTTAATTTTTGTACAGGTATTGCTATCATCTATAATATGACATTTAAATGATATTTCCTTATTTAGATATTATTAATAAAAACTTTAATTGACACTATATTTAAAATATATTCAGAATTTTATTTATAAGAGTTAATAGTATAAAACTGATAGGAAAAATATTTTACAAGTTTTGAAACATTATAAATATTGATATTCCAATTATAAATATTTTCAAATTTAATGAATATTTTATTACAATCAATTATAATTAATATTCTAGACACGACGCTCTTCCGATCTGATAGGAAAAATATTTTACAAGTTTTGAAACATTATAAATATTGATATTCCAATTATAAATATTTTCAAATTTAATGAATATTTTATTACAATCAATTATAATTAATATTCTAAATAAAGAATACAAAATTACAGAAAAATTCAGAGTTGTCTGTTTTAAAGAAGAAAAAAAAAGCATATATAATAAATAAGTACATTAAAATCATAAACCTTAGAACAGATAGAACCTTAAATGTTTGAATAAATATTTTAATTTTCTAATA